>QAOC01028504.1:42525-106739 GCA_003255005.1 Begonia fuchsioides | reverse complement strand
GTCGGGGCTTTGTCCATGATGTGCTCCGATTGCACATCAAGGAAGGAACGTGGGGAGCCTAAGGAAAATTCAAGAAAGAGAGTGACAGCAAGACTCTCACTAGAAAATATATTCAAGGTACACTACAGGTTGTTTTCCTCTTGTCATTCATTTTTCTATCAGAAGCTATGTGTCGAGACTACCAAGTTTCCCGTATTATTTTTTCAACTTTTTGACCCAAGGAAGATTTCACATTTATTTATATATCTCATAAACAAGCATTTAGTGTTAGCAATAAACAAAAATGTCGACGCAATAGTACAATGATATGAGTAGGAAAGAGAGGAAAAAGAATAATGATACTATGGCATAAAAATTCAGAACAAGGATAAAACAAATTACTCACCGCTTCAGCCAATAACGACGAGGAGTAATTTAATGAAAACCATTAAAAAAATTTTCCGGAGATCCAGGTTCTCATAGGAAAGAAAATTAGTAAAATCAAGCCCGGCTTCAAAAATATTAACCTAAAAGACAGAAACTCGCACAAAAAATTAACCATAAAAATCAAACTTCGGGAATCTAGGGTTCAGAAACCGGATTCTTGGGAAAAAAATGGAAAAGAAAAGTGAGAGATAGAATTTGAGGGAAGAGTTACCTGGAACAGCAACAATCGATGTTGCGCCATTCTCCCTCCCTCTCCCATTAGGGCCGGCATCGCTCCCGAAGAGGACAGCGCCAGAAACTTATTTCAATAGCCATCAGATCAGCGGGAATGCAACTTATCTGGAAATCCCTCCTCTCCGACTCTTTCCGGTGGAAACCGCTCCTCTTCGATTCTCTCCGGAGGTAAGCGCTCCTCTCCGATTATCTAAGGAAGAAAGCGCTCCTCTCCTTCTCTCGGGAGGAAAGTAAGCGAGAACGAGTACAAGGGGAGAGGGTGCGGTTGCTATTAGGGCTGGGACCCGCGTGTACGGATCGGTTTTTGCTCTAGAAAATAACCGACCCGATGGGTACGGTTATCTACTTAAAAAACCGTCGGTTAATCAGTCATTGACTAAAATTGATCCATAACCGACCCATTTATCGGGTCGGTTATGGGTCGGTTTCGGTTAATAACCGTTGTCAAAACAGCGGTTTTAGACCAATTTTTCTGCCGATTTTCTTCCAGTTTTAGACTGATTTTTCGGCGAGTTTCCTTCCGATTTTCTACCTGATGCATATTCTTCCTCAAACTACAAAGTTTGTTAACATATATCATCTAAATAGTAAATACACAGCAAATTAGCAAATAAAATTAATTAAGCATAAGAAAGTTGATGAAAGACAAACCCGTCGCAAATGAAGATTCGACAGAGGGGAATTGGCGACTGCGAGGCGAGGGCGAGGGCTGCGAGTGCGAGGCGAATCGGCGACTGCGAGGCAAGGGCTGGGAGCGACTGCGAGGCGGGGGCGAGGGCGAGGGCTGCGAGGCGAATCAGAGACTAGGAGGCGAGGGCTGGGAGCGGCTGCGAGGCGAGGGCTGGGAGCGGCTGCGAGGCGAGGGCTGGGGCTGCGAGTGCGAGGAGAATCGGCGATTGCGAGGCTAGGGCTGGGAGCGGCTGCGAGGAGAGGGAGAGGGCGATGGCCGAAATAGTAAATATGATTAGACTATTGATTTTTAGGTTGAATTCGGTTCGGTTCGGTTTATCCAACATAAAACTGAAACATAAATCGTTTTTCTTCAGAAATTCGGGTCGGGTAGTGGTTCGGTTTTTTAACCATAAAAAACCGACTGAAACCGACCCATTTGATCGGTTCGGGTCAGTTTTTCGGTTTTATCCAACCCATTTGCCACCCCTAGTTTTAAGTCCTCTTTGGAGGCATTTTGGATCATTTTTTGGTGAATGAAAATAGTGCTTCTTGCATAATTCCTTGGCTGTGTTTCCGGCACCCAAGACTCGGCCCTCCGGTGAGTAATATCCGGCGACTTCCGAGAGTTCTCTCCTTGGTGTTGGCTTCCCTTCCAAGCTAGGGTTAGCTAAGCCGTGCTGCATATCTCCAGCCACGCCCCGTGGTCTCTAGGGTGAGTGTGCAATCCATGAGCTCTTCCTCCATCCCGGTTCTTTCCCCAAGTTTCTGATTATCCCCCCTTTCCACTTTTCTGGCAAGCTCTTTGAGCAATCTCCATTGCCCCCTGTATAACATCCGATTTCCTTGAGCTTTAACCCTCATTTTTGGAGGATAAACTATACTTTCATCTCTCAAAAAACCCTTAAAATTGCAGCTCCAAACTACTTATGCAACCCTAGAACCACTCCTCCCATTAATACCCATTTATGGCCCCTCTTCTTGTTTATTCCTCACCCGATATCCGTTTTATTCTTCTTCCCACACTTGAAGCTTGTCAAGAGGTTGACGGATATAACCTAGCTCTATTACAAATCTAAATGGAGGTCAATACATATATAGTGATTATATCAATGGACATTACATTTCTGTAAATATATTCTATAATCTTTAAGAGTGCAGCTCTAAATATCTAGTGAAATTACTTTAGAGTTAATAATTATGTTAATTGATATAAAGAATTTATATTAATTAATAAAAATTATTGGGGCTTAAAACTATATGTTCATCGGTCCCTCTACCACTTTCTATCACTGTTCCAATAATAGAAAAATGAACAAATAAGATTGAATAATTAATTTTGAATTAATTATTCAATGCACTCAATTATAAATTTTTTATTTCATTAAATGAAATAATTGAATAATTAGTTATTCAATTAATTAACAAACTTATAAAGTTTATTTTTTAAAACAGTTTTCAACAAATATTTATTTAAGTAGATTACGTGTATTCAATGGTTGATTGAATATTGTAATTCAGTTTATATTTCGAAAATATTTTAAAAGTTAAAATATATTACGAAATCAAATTCAGTTTATATTCTGAAAGTCAGTTTCAATTTCGATAGTATTTTAAATGTTAAAATTTATTACGAAACCAATTCAATTTGAATTTTGAAAATCAGTTTAGATTTTGGAAATATTTTAAACGTTAAAATATATTGCAAAATCAAAATTCAATTTGAATTTTGAAAGTCAGTTTAGATTTGGAAAATATTTTAAATGTTAAAATATATTACGAAATCAAATTCTGTTTGGATTCTAAAAGTCAGTTTGGATTCTGAAAGTCGGTTTAGATTTTGATAATATTTTAAATGTTAAAATATATTACAAAATCAAATTCAGTTTGGAGTTTTAAAGTTGGTTTAGATTTCGATAATATTTTAAATGTTAAAATATATTACGAAATCAAATTCAATCTGAATTTTGAAAAACAGTTTAGATTTTGTAAATATTTTAAATGTTAAAATCTTTTATAAAATCATATTTTAAATTTTAAATGAGAGATTTTCATAACCGTTACGAAGATAATTCTTTTTAAAATCAAGTCTGACAATTGACAATGAAGAAAAAAGGAAAAAAGAGAATGAGTGAATGTGAACTGAAGCAAATTGAAAAACTCTCTGGAGTGAAAATCAGTTTTTGAAATCTCTCGATTTAATTTTAGAGAAAAGTTCTCTAAATTCAAAATAGATCGTTTCAAGTGTTGAGAACACGATCAACCATAAATTGAGTGAAACAATTTGTCAATCACGCCCACACGTGAATATTCGAGGTAAGGAAGATTGACAGAGAAGATCGGAGGTTTCAAAGGTCGAAGATCAAACCTTAAAATTTCTGAAGCTTGGAGAAATGTATATTTTCGTAAATTCTTTAAATTTATCTTGTCAATATAAAAATGAGAAATGTATATTTTCGTAAATTCTTTAAATTTATTTTGTCAATATAAAAATGAGATTTTTATAACATATAATTATTATTATATCATGATAACGATATTTCATGTTACTGATTAAATGTTTTTCATTTAACATGTAACTCGTATGTCATCGGTGTTACGAACACCGGTGATTCTGCCGTGCGAGGGGAACCCCAAATTCCCAACAACTTCCGGTTGTAGGGCTCCAATACTAGAAAGAGATGAGACTAGTAATACCCAAAGAACTCCTCACTTGGTCTTTTATCTTGGTTTCTTCTCCCTTTAATTTGTATGCATAATTGTTCTCTTTGACTCTTGTACTAGGCTTGCTGCCATTCATGCTCCGTCTGATTTCATCTTGAATCGAATCAGAATATGTGATGACATGTTTTGAATTTTTGAGCTAAAATTAAAACGGTGAAATACGGTGAGGCTCTATTCTATATTTAAATTATAAAAATAAATAATTTATTATAGAGAAAAAATTAATTTCAAACTTAAATTTCGGGTAAATAGGCTAAATCGGGCCTAACTTTAGAAAAAAATAAATTTTGGGCTTTCCGAACGCATGATCGGAGGCAATTTGCCTTACTCGGCCGCAACTTGCCTCACTCGAACGTATGATGCGTCCGGACCCAAATTTTTTTTAATTTTTTTAATTTTTTATTAATTTGACTAATCAAATCTTATCAGAATAACTTAAAATTTTTACTACATATTTACAACAATAAAAGACACTAATCTAGAAGGTTTTCAATTTTTTTGACTACTGTACGATTTACTATAATTTTTTTTAATTCATAAAAAAACAATTTTCTTAAAATTACATACAGAAATAAAAATTCTTAAAAATTGTATCACACACTTGTAGCACTATAAGGAAATATTAGACAACTTTTTTGTGATTTTTCAACAACGGTACAATTTACTATAATTTATTAAATATATAAAAAAAAATTTGTTAAAATTATGTACATCAATAAAAAAATCACGAAACTTTGTGGAATATTGTCTTATAGTGATTTAAGTCTATGATACAATTTCAAGAATTTTTATTACCGTATGTAATTTTAACAAAAAAAAAATTGTTTATGTATTAACAAAATTATAGTAAATTGTAAAGTTGTCAAAAAATTTAAAAACTTCCAGATTAGTATATTTTATTGTTTTAAATATGTGATAAAAAATTTAAGTCATTCTAATAAGATTTGATTAGTCAAATTAATTAAAACAAAAAATTATAAAAAAAAAAATTGGTCCAGACTCATCATGCGTCTGATTGAGGCAAGTTGCGTCTGAGTGAAGCAAGTTGTGTCCAATTGTCCCTCATTTGGATGGATGATGCGTCTGATCATGCATTCGGGAAGATCAAAATTTATTTTTTTTAAACTCAAGCCCGATTTAACTTATTTACCCGAAACTCAAGCTCAAAATTAATTTTTTTTTTTTATTTAAGTCAATTTTAAGTCATTGAGTTAGATTTAAAATTAATTTTTAAAATTATGTCAGGTTTTATTTGTATTTGGATCAAATTTTCTTCATTTCAGGTTTTTTGGCCAACTGTCAGGTTTCATTTTATAACTTTTTTACCTCCAATAACAAGAACTGGATTATTAATCATAATTTTTTTAAGAATTAAGATTGGAATCCAATCAAAACTAAAGATTTTGGTATTGGAGCACGGTTCTTAGCATCAGACACAAGAGCTAGCTCCCACAAGAGACTTCCCTTTGAGATTTGATTTTCATTGGTGTAGTCGTAGAAGCGAAGATAGATTGGCTTTTTCATAAACCCAATTTGCCTTAGTTATCGTGTTCCCGATATACGCTCTCTCCCATCGATTGGGCTCAGTTGACAAAGGAGGTAGTTGTTGGGAAAAAATAATTGAATACTCAAAATATTGTGGAGAATACTAATAAGGATAATTATCAAGAAAGACCACTCTTGTCAATCTTCTAAATAGAATTATATTTTCAAGTAAGTTCTTAGAAAAGGCTGGACAGATGACAATCAGTATCACTTAAAACTTATTCTTTTAGACAGAACTTACTTATATAGTACAATTATACCACTAGATAAGCGGTATGAAAAATAACAATAGATGCGATCTAAAAAATACTAGAAATATTTTTTCACTTTGTTACAATATATCGGTCAAAAAGTAATAGAAATGATAGACTAATAATTTTACGTGGAAACTCAAATTAGGAAAAATCACTAGTTCAACTCTGAAAATAAGAAGTGTCAATTTCAATCACAACTCTGAAAGTATTGTTGGGAAATGCAACCTGAATATCCACCTGAATATTATGTCTTTAACTACAAAAAAAACGTCGAGAGTACTGATCAGATTAATTCCCAGAAAACCGCTCTTGGCAATTTCCTAGACAGAATTACATTTCCAAGTATGTCCCCAGGAAAGGCTGGAGGGTCACAAACGGACCACTTAAATTCCAGTCTCCTTAGACAGAACTTACTTGCACAGTACAATTACACCATTGACCAGGCGGTATGAAAAACGATAACAGATGTGATCTAAAAAATACCAGGAATAATTTTTCGCTCCGTAAAAATATAACGGCCAAGAAGTAAAGGAAATAATGCCAAAAATGCACACCGAGGATTTTACGTGGAAACCCAAATCGGGAAAAAACCACGGGACCGAGTCCAGAAAGATTTCACTATGAAAAATAGGATTTACAATATTTTTCTAGAATCAAATATTCTAGAAAATATTCACTAAGAGAAATCAACACTCTTAGAACTCACAATGTGCACAAAAGCACCACACCTATTTTCTCTGACACTCTTTCTTTTCTCTCCCTCCAAAATTTCTCTCTACGAATACTTTCCAGTTGTCGAATGGAATGAAGATTGAGGGATGAATAACTTCACTCCCCGTAAGCCTCTATTTATAGGAGGCTTAGGGGAGCAGCCTCTTTAATAAAAGGTAGGCGGCCGTGAATGGAGACATAAAAGTCTCCATTCACATTGCGTAAGGTCCCTCACCATTAAGGAGGGACCCTACAAACTCCCCCTCTCGACTTATGGTTAGGTTTTTCAATCCTGCTGAGTCTCTACAGAATTCATGTTTTCTTTTCTGCAGAATTTTTGTCATCATGTCTGCGCCATTGTCATCCGTGTGAACTTTTTCAAGGTACATTTGTTTGTTCTCAAGGACATCCTGTATCCAATGATACTTGATGTCTATATGTTTTGACCTCGAATGAAAGCTTGGATTCTTGCTCAAGTGTATAGCACTTTGGCTATCACAATACAAGATATATTTATCTTGTCGATGTCCCAATTCTGTCAGAAATTTTTGCATCTACAAAATTTTTTTACAAGCCTCTGTAGCCGCAATAAACTCAGCTTCTGTCATAAATAATGCCACTGATTTTTGCCTCTTAGATTGCCATGATACATCTCCCCCTCCAAATGTAACCAAATACCCTGATGTTGATCTTCTAGAGTCGATATCTCCAGCCATGTCAGCATCAGTGTAGCCTACTAACAAAGACTCTTTACTTCCAAGACACAAACTGAATTCAGAAGTACCATTAAGATACTTGAGAATCCACTTTACTGCATTCCAATGCTCTCTGCTCGGATTTGATAAAAATTGACTGACTACTCCAACAAAATGTGCAATGTCAGGTCTCGTACAAACCATAGCATACATCAAGCTGCCAACTGCTGAGGCATATGGAATTCTCTGCATTTCTGCTTTTTCTTCTTCAGTAGAAGGAATTTGTTTAGAAGTAAGTCTGTAATGATTAGCAAGTGGAGTGCTAACCGGCTTCGCCTTATCCAGATAGAATCGATTGAGAACTTTCTTAATATATTTCTCCTGCGATAGCCATAACTTCTCGTTCTTTCTATCGCGTGTGATACTCATCCCAAGTATCTGTTTCGCCGGTCCTAAATCTTTCATGGCAAAAGACTTGCTAAGTTCTTTCTTTAACGTAGCAATCTTTTCACTGTCACGGCCCACAATCAACATGTCGTCGACATAAAGTAGGAGAATTATGAAGGTATTGTCCGCGAACCGTTTCACGAACACACAATGGTCTGAAGAAGTTTTTCTATATCCTTGATTGACCATAAATGAGTCGAACTTCTTGTACCATTGTCGTAGGGCTTGCTTTAGCCCATACAGGCTCTTCTTCAATCTACAAACCAGATGTTCCTTTCCTTTTTCAACGAATCCTTCTGGTTGTTCCATGTAGATTTCTTCTTCTAGTTCACCATGTAAGAAAGCAGTTTTCACATCGAGTTGCTCAATTTCCAAATTGAGACTTGAAGCTAATCCAAGTATCACTCGTATGGATGACATTTTCACGACAGGTGAAAATATTTCTTCAAAGTCAACGCCTTTCTTCTGACCAAAACCTTTCACAACTAGTCTGACCTTATACCTTGGTTGTGAACTTTCGCTCTCAAGTTTAAGTCTGTATACCCATTTGTTCTTGAGTGCCTTCCGCCCCTTTGGAAGTTGAACCAACTTATAAGTATGGTTCTCATGCAATGATGTCATCTCATCTTGCATCGTATCGAACCAGTTATTCTTTTGTTGATGCTCCATAGCTTCCTCATAGCACTCAGGTTCATCGCCGTCAGTAATCATCACATACTCGTTTCTAGAGTATCTACTCGATGATTGACGATCTCTTATTGACCGCCTTAACTCTGCAGCTGGCTCCCGAGAAATCTCAATTTCTCTTTGGTCAACATCTTCAACTGCTCGTTCGCTAGATTCTCCAGCATCTCTCCCGTCAAAAGTTGATTTTTCCATATCAACTCTTACAAGATGCTCACTAGAGATCTCCACATCTTTCTTCTTGTCTTCAATGGTTTGATCTTCAAAGAAGACAACATCTCGGCTTCTGACAATTTTCTTGTCAGTTGGACTTCAAAGCCTGCATCTGAATGCATCACTTCTGTATCCAAGGAATATGCATTCATTAGCTTTGCTGTCTAGTTTTGACCTCTCGTCTTTTGGAATATGGACGAACGCCCTACATCCAAACACTTTTAGATGCTGATAAGAGACATATTTTCCTGTCCATAGTCTGTTTGGCACTTCTCCATTCAGAGGTGCTGATGGAGACATATTGATGATAATTACTGCAGTCTTCATTGCTTCTCCCCAAAATGTTTTAGGAAGTTTTAATTGTGATAACATGCACCTTATCTTCTCCACGATCGTTCTGTTCATTCTTTCAGCAACACCATTTTGTTGAGGAGTCTTTGGAACTGATCTTTCATGTCTGATCCCGTACATCTTGCAGTATTCATCAAATGATCTCATATATTCGCCAACATTGTCTGTGCAGATGCATTTTAACTTCTTTCCAGTTTCCCGCTCGGTTTGAGCATGAAATTGTTTGAAAACGTTAAACACCTCATTTTGGTTTTGAGTGTGTAAGCCCAAACCTTTCTTGAGTGATCATCAATAAATGTGACCATGTATAGAGCACCGCCTAATGTTTTTGTTGACATAGGACCACAGACATATGAATAGATTGCTTCTAACACGTTTGGTTTCCTTGACGCATAATTCTTTTTGAAGGAAACTCTGTGTTGTTTTCCTGCCAAACAATGAATATAATTTGGCAAAGATTCATGTCTGAGATGTGGCAGACATTCTCTCTTGCCAAGTAGTAGAAGTCTCTTCTTGCACATGTGACCAAGTCGTCTGTGCCATAACTCCATTGATGAGTTATCTTGGGCAGTATTTACAGTATTTTTCCTTTGCAGTTGCTTAAGTCACATACAAACTAGACTCTTTGATTCCTCTCGCTACTACTAGCGAGCCTTTGCTAAGCTCCCATTACCATTAGCAAATTTGCTCTTGTAACCGACATCATCAAGAGCACCAACTGATATAAGATTCAGTCGAATATCTGGAACATGTCGGACATCTTTAAGCACCAATTCGCAGCCTGTGTTGGTGTGGATACAAATGTCACCTTTTCCAACTATTTTGGAAACCTGATTGTTTCCCATTTTGACAGTGCCAAAATCGTCGCTGGTGTAAGATGTAAAATATTTTAATTTTGCCGTAACATGATAAGATGCACCAGAGTCACACACCCAACATGATTCCTGAGTCATGAGGTTGACAGCATCTTCACATATAATTACATCTTCACCATCAGAAGCCGTCGCAGCTGTATTCTTCGTCTCTCCTTTAACACCTTCTTCATTTTGTTCTTTCTTCAATTTCCAGCAACCTTTTTTCATGTGGCATGTTTTACCACAATGATAGTACTTAATCCCCTTTTTGCTTTTTGATTTTGCCCTTCCTGACGTGCTAGCTCCAGAAGCCCCACGTTCTCTTGATCTTCCTCTTACTATTGATGAGACCTCCACAGAAGCACGTTCTTTGTTATTCCGTCTGCTTTCTTCTTCTAGAATAGCAGCTGCAATATCTTTGAAGGTCAAAGTTTTTACAGTACCGTTGGTCAAATTTATAATAAGGTGATCGTATGAATAGGGCAAACTTTGAAGTAAAAGTTCGGCTCTTTCATTTGAGTCAATTTTGTGCTTCATTGCCGTGAGTTGCGAGAACAAGGTGTTTAGAGTATTGATGTGGTCTGTGACCATTGTCGACTCTGACATTTGAAGAGTATATAATTTTCTTTTTAAGAAAATTTTATTATGATTTGACTTTACTTTATATAACTCTGTCAGCGTATCTCATATCTGCTTAGCGGTTGTCAGTTCTGTGATACCTGATAGAATTTCATATGCAAGAGCAAGATGAAAAATAGCAGTAGCATCCCCGTCCGCTTTGATCCACTTCTCATCTTCAACATTCGTCGATCTATCACTGATGGCTATAACACAACCATCTCTTCGTAATAGTGCCTTCATCTTTAATTTCTACAGCGAAAAATTATTCCCATTGAATTTTTCAATTTCAACTTTTACAGCCATAATAACGAGGCTCTGATATCACCTGTTGGGAAATGCAACCCGAATATCCACCTGAATATTATTTCTTTAACCACCAAAAAAACGTGGAGAGTACTGATCAGGTTAATTCCCAGGAAACCGCTCTTGGCAATTTTCTAGACAGAATTACCTTTCCAAGTATGTTCCCAGGAAAGGCTGGAGGGTCACAAACGGACCACTTAAATTCCAATCTCCTTAGACAGAACTTACTTACACAGTACAATTACACCACTGACCAGGCGGTATGAAAAACGATAACAGATGTGATCCGAAAAATACCATGAATAATTTTCCGCTCCGTAAAAATATAACGGCCAAGAAGTAAAGGAAATAATGTCAAAAATGCACACCGAGAATTTTACGTGGAAACCCAAAACGGGAAAAAACCACGGGGACCGAGTCTAGAAAGATCTCACTATGAAAAATAAGATTTACAATATTTTTCTAGAATCAAATATTCTAGAAATATTCACTAAGAGAAATCATCACTCTTAGAATTCACAATGTGCACAAAAGCACCACACCTATTTTTCTGTGACACTCTTTCTTTTTTCTCCCTCCAAAAATTCTCTCTACGAATACTTTCCAATTGTCGAATGGAATGAAGATTGAGGGATGAATAACTTCACTCCCCGCAAGCCTCTATTTATAGGAGGCTTGGAGGAGCAGCCTCCTTAATAAAAGGTAGGCGGCCGTGAATGGAGACATAAAAGTCTCCATTCACATTGCGTAAGGTCCCTCACCATTAAGGAGGGACCCTCAAGTATGCAAGTTCATGTTATTGATTCATGACGTCAGATGAAGGACCCCGTGCCTGAGGAGCAACAACGATTAGCGAGGGATTTGCGCGAGCCCAGGCAACAAGAGCACCACAAGCTACGGTGCCCAATTGCTTAGAGTAGACGAGTTTTGCTTTGTCCCGGAAACATCCTTGGACATTGCCATGTCCTACCTGGTCATCGGTTCGTAACACCGATAGCGTACGAGTTACATGTTACATGAAAAATATTTAATCTTTAACATGAAAGATAGTTATCGTGATATAATAATAAATATATGCTATAAAAATTTTATTTTTATATTGACAAAATAAATTTAAAGGATTTACGAAAATATACATTTCTCCAAGCTTTAGAAACTTTAATGTTTGATCATTCGACCTTTGAAACCTCTGATCTTCTATGTCAGTCTTCCTCACCTCGAATAATCACGTGTAGGCGTGATTGACAAATCACTTCACTCAATTTATGGTTGTTCGTGTTCTCAACACTTAAGACGATCTATTTGAATTTAGAGAACTTTTCTCTAAAATCAAATGAGGAGATTTCGAAAACTGATTTTCACTCCAGAGAATTTTTCAATTCGCTTCAGTTCATTCTTCATTCGTTATCTATTATCAGTTGTCAGACTAAATTTTAAAACGAATTATCTTATTAACAGTTACGAAAATCTATCATTTAAAATCTAATTTTATAAAATATTTTAATGTTTAAAATATTTACAAAATCTAAACTGATTTTTAAAATTAAAATTGAATTTGATTTCGTAATATATTTTAATAAAATATTATCGAAATTTAAATTAACTTTTAAAATATAAATTGAATTTAATTTTGTAATATATTTTAATTCGAGATTTGGATTGAATTGTTGTGTTGGTGCTGGAGAGCTGGTTGAAAACCAGCCAAGGTCAACCAGAATCCGAGCACTTGAATAATCAAGGCTGCGACGAAAATGGTGACGCATTTTCTCTCTTCCTTCCTCCAGTTATTCTTCTTCTTCTTCTTCCCCTTGTGTTTACCGTCCGCTTCTCTTTCTCCTCTCTGTCTATGGCGTCTTGGGACAGCTTTGGTTCCGTTGAATCCTCCACCATTCGTTTCCCGGAGCAAGTCCTTCACCTTTCAGCGCCGACGTGGGTCCAGCTGGGTGGATTTTGACACTCTTTCTAGCTTTCCAACGTTAGAGTCGTGGAAAGTTAAGTGACGATTTGTGGGTCTTAATAGGATTTTCGAATCTGGTATGGAGTAATCTTCTTTTTCTACTATCAAAATTCATCGTTTTCACTTTGAATTATAGGTCAAACAGCAGTATCTTTTGCACGGTGTTGGCAATGGTGGAAACAGAGTAGATACAGAAAAAGGCAGATTCAGGGATCAATTTGTCAATCCCGGTCTAAAAGCAATCCTAAATTCACGCTAAAAGCTCTAATTCCTAGCACAAATCAGTGGTGCGATGCAGACTGTTCTTTTTTCTTTTGTCTAAGCCATGAAAACTGTTCTTCGAGAAAACTTTTGAACAAAAACAAAAGAAATAAGAATTAGAGACTCTCTTCGAATAAAAAGAGAAATAAGAGCACCTGTGTTCTAATTATCTATAGCAGAAGACTCTATGAAAAATCGTATAGTTCTGATACCATGATGGACTGTGCATTTATCATCTTCTCGATCAACTATCTCTCACCAACCCACAGGCTTATTTTGGAATTTCTCCAATTTTCAACGATCTACGCGGAGATCTTCTGTATCTTAACGGGCCATCCAACTATAACATGACATATCCATCCAGGCTTCATCATAAGGATAAATCCGACGTTTCCCAAGACGTTTCTTGCAACAATTGGACATCTATTTGATGATTCGTAGCATTGAACGTCGAGACTCACAAGTTGAAGAACTCGTCTATACACATTGGAACATAAATTACATGAATTAGTACCAACATTTCAATATACAGAGAGAATGATGCATCGAAGATCTAAATCAGAGGTCCTGTGCTTAGAGACCCACAAAGAGAGCCAGCATAAATGGCAGACAAACCAAAGCAATGATTAAAGGGAGAGGCAATATAATAAGACTTGGACCTCTGGATTCCCCTGTCAGCACTAAAGAAATGAAAGAGAGGAGGTAGCCTCTCAAATCACTCAAAATCTCCTCCTAATAATCATGGGTGGTCACCAGATGAACCAGACTCTTTCCCACGGATCACATCAATCACGGGTGGGCTCCCTCCACCTCGGCCGATTCGCATCGCAGCCAATAATCCGCTGCCACTTGGCACTGTGGGAATCTTTTGCTGGTATTGCTTAGATTTGAGGCTGGAAATGGATGCTGCTCTCCTCATCAGCACATGGCTGCTGGCCCACCCTGCTTTTATTTTCCTCAAAAACCCGGATCGATGGATCAAATACTCAAACGGGCACGGGTAGTCCGTAGTTGTGAAACGACTTGATCTGTCCATCCCAGCCTGCAGTGACAATAACCATGCCCCAAGCATGGGAATTCGATGTCTTCTGGCAGGAACTTTTAAGAAACTTGTACTCTGATTTAGGCATTCTCGACTGCTTGAAATGCAGGCTAGATTCGGGTAGTTTCTCTTCGGGCCAAAGAGTCGATCCTTTCGGAAAAGTCTCCAAGAAGTACTCTTTGCTCAGCATGAAACTAGCAGGGGAGGAAGAGAGAGAGAGATTTTCAGATGCAATCTTCTCTACTGCATACTGTTGGCCTCCACTCCAAGGCACAGCAACAGAGGCATTGGTCGAGAAATGCTCGTAAGATTTATTTCTTTTGTCGTGAACGAGGCCGCCCAAGTTCCACAGATATACATTAGAATCCCCACAGGCGGACACAATGTACTTCCCATCAGATGTGAAAGAGGCCGGAACTTGGTTTCCAGCATTGTGAACTCCTAAAGAGAAGAGAGATAAAAACCGATGAACGATAGAATCCAGATTTCGATATTTAGACATACGCATCGAATGAAGGCGAGATAGATATTTAGGTTCCTACCCTTGTATTTTCCGACCACATCCAATCCATTAAGAATTCTGACATAAGAATCAGCACAAGTCACCACCACTCTGCTAGAATCTCGAGGAAAGAACTGGCAACAAATAACAACTTCACATCTCGCCGTGAAAAGAGGAATATTTTTCAGCAATTAGTCGAGAAATAATTACCTGGAAGCCGGTTATCTTCCTGGCAGCACACTTTTTCTTATTATTGAACGATATTTGAGCGTCCAACTGCATGTGATTATCTGGGAGAAAGCACGAATTTAATCACATTCTATTCCTTCAAATCATTGGGCTAAAAAACAACACCCATCGAATTGTCATACACATATCGATGCAATCTCAAAACATCATTAGTTACTCACTTCTAGGTAGGGGTGGACAAAACCGGGCCGGAACCATCAACCGAATTGAAACGGTCGGTTTTAATCCGGTCTTAGTTCTAATTTTTAAAAAACTGTGACTTATGAGCCGGTGTAGGTTTTTAGAAGTAAAAAATCATGAAACTGAAACTAAGACCGTGGGTCAAAAAAATTCTAAAATCGAGTCAAAATCGATCCAAACCCTAATAAAATTCTATATAAATCTTAAAATTAGTTATAAATTTGCCCAATTACTTAAAGCCCGACGCAAATATAATAAAAAATATATTTTATTGTTATATTTTAATTTTTTAAAATATAAAATAAAACAGGATTAAAACCATAATAGAACCAGAACCGTTGGTTCCGGTGACAGTTCCAAAAACCTAAAACTGTGAGTTACGGTTCTGGTTCTATTTCAAAATAACATAGAGGATCTTTGTCTAATTGCATCTACTTATATGTAGAGTATTTAAGAGAGACTACTAAAGAAGAAAACCTGAAAGGTTGTAAAATCGACAATCTCCGGTCATTGATCCAACAATTCCTCCCTGTTGACAAGTAAAAATTTCTTCCTGTCATTACGACATACAAGTGTGGACACGTACCAAAAAGACGAACTTAGATTACCTCTCCATCAGGCCGATAAGACACTGCAGTAACTATTTCTCTAATATCGGTCCAATCGACAACTTGACAGGATGATATACTCCAAATGCGAACTTTTCCATCTACCGACCCGCTTATAAAGTGATTATCATTCGCCGGATTAAATTGAATGCATGTTACTGCAGCATAATGAAATGACCGGAATACATTAACCAGATGCGAAAATATTTTTCAAGGCTGTCTTGATATTTTTTTGGTCGAGAATATGCCCCCAGGCATCTAGTGTCGAAGAACAATGACAGAACGAACAATAAAAGATATAAAAGAAAAAGAAAAATACCCGGGAACTCACCATAGTCACTGTGGGAAAATACTTTTATGCAATTTTCGTGTTCTACGTGCCATAGACGAACGGTTTTGTCAACTGATGAGGAAAGAAGATACTGCATCGAGATCATAAATATCAAAATGTAAACTTCCCTTCCCATAGTATAAGAATTCCTTGTGAATTAATTGTTGAAAAAATAATAATAATTGCTCACATTGTTCTTAGACCACGATAGATCGGATATCTCGTCCTTATGACCACAATAATTTCGCAAGGCCTCTTCCACGATATGGAAGACTTTAGGAGGGAAAATGACGCAACCCGATTCTGATGTCTTCTTCAGGTTTATTGGTCGATAAGTTGTGTTCTCTTTCTCCTCAAATAGAGGTTTCAACTCAGACAGATGGTTCACCGTGAAGTAAATGCAAGATGGGTCGATTTCTGGAGTATCGGTATCGTTAGATCTTTTGTCCTCCACTACTTGCCACAATCGAACGATCCCATCCTCGCCGCCACTTGCAAGATATTGCCCATCGAGACTGAATTTCATTGCCAAAATTGCACCATCATGAGCATGGATTTCTTGCCCCATGTAAAGAGCAGAAAGCTCCTTTGACTGCTTCTTGAACTGATGGACCTTAATTCTTCTAAATTTTGGCCTATGGAGTTCATCTGTGTACGGTCTTAACTGACTTTCTTCACCGTTTGCACCTACAACACACGCTAAAGACCGTAACTTTTGCAGCCAACTCTTCTTATCTATCTTCGTGTAATCCCGTAGATTGTTTCTTCTCTGAACATCGTTTTTCATCATATTAACGGAAGAAAATGAACTAGAACTTGTTTCACACTCTTCAGCCGTCCCTAATCGAACTTCTTTAGACTCCACCCTCATCTTGTTCAGATTCATCTTATCTGCCTCAGCAACGATTCTCTCATCTCTACAAATAACATTTTCAACCGAATATTTCTGATCTGCAGCATCACAACTATCATTTGAATTGAACTCAACTCTTTCCGTTTGATCCCCCTTCAAATCATCACATAAATCCTCTGAATAATCCAAATAAATTTCATCCATATTCGATCTCATCCATTTCAAAAACCTTCCACGGCGCTCTTCAACGCTCTGGGGTATACTGCTCCAAACATCATACAGGAAATCACACTGAAAACGATCCTTAAAACTTGAACTATAATGAAGAATCCCTCTACCATCACAACTTCCATCAGATATTGAAGTAACATCCTCTGAAGCATCAAAAAACTGGGATTCTTCGTCGTCACTGATGCTATCCATCATATTTCAAGCTTCAAGGCATAAAACGCAGTTCAAACAACCAGCATCGTCAGCCAGACTCCCGCGCAAGCAACCTCTAAATACTTAAAAGTAAAAGGGCAAGAAAAAAAGAAGAGAAATCTTAGGTCAGCCCAACACACTCCATCAAACAGATCTAATATGATTCCTTCTGCGCACCCATTGAACTTCCATGCATCAAAAACCAACTAATTTTATGTGCGAAGGATAAAATTGAACAAAGATTACGTCAATTCAAACTAAGCAACAAGCTAAAGGGTTCAAGAGACTCTGAACAACATAAAGAAATCACCCACCACGTATTCCGAGGATCACTAAAGGAAAAAGAATCATGATAAAAGAAGTCCCTAGAAGAACAAATGAGAGATTTTTCAAGAAACATGTGGAGATAGCATACATGGGTTGGTTGACGAACTGTTTCTCGAGAGTAAGGAGGCTTCGGATCCAAGCATCCCCCCCTCTCTCTCTCTCTCTCTCTCTCTCTCTCTCTCTCTCTCTCTTGCTCGCTCTCTTCTCTCTCTGTAAACGAGGCAAGGAAAGTAAAATATTAAATAAGAAGACAGCATGAACCCTTACATAAATACGACTGACGAAGGCGTAAAAGGGCGAGAAGAAAAAGAATAACTTCCATCGAATTCACCATTAGAACTAGGAAGACCCGGGAAGCAATTCATGGAGGTGACTTGGTAATTATCTCATTTTCGAAATAAAAATCAAAACTTTTATCTGAAAATTGAACTGTATTAGAGGAGCTTATTCATGGGTTTCTCTTTTTATTTATTTCATTTTGCTTACGTTCTTACTTGTATTTGCCAAGTGGGTTTTGGTTGGTTGCCGCCCCTTCATCTCTCTCCCACAAGTCAATGCCTATTCGTTTGACCTTCCATTTTCCTTTTATTCATAATAATTTCGATTAAATTACAAGGAAAGTAACAGATGCTGCAGTTCTAGACAATGGTGAAATAATAAAACCGAGGATAATGATGATGTTCCGGACAACGTGGTCATTATTTAAATGGTTTCAGAGCAGTAATCACTCCGCCTAATTTCTACTTGAAGAGCATACAAAAAGGGGTTGCATTCTTTTTTAAATATTTATTTTACTTTTATCTCGAAAAGGCAAGTAATGTCTGCTATGAAACAATCCGACCTGTGCAAAAGTCTTGAAGCGAAGCTGCTTTTGTCCCCGAGTTTGCCAACAATGTGTTGGTTTTGGATTACTTTAGGCGTGATTATCAGTAACTTTTGGCAATTAGCCGCACTAATTGTTCTTCTGCGATGCTGCTTTTTCTACCCCATGTCTTAAATCGGTGTCTTTCCTGTCGCTTGGATTGACATTTTCTTAGCCTCTTTTCTTCATTTGCAGAAGTGGGCGAAATCTGTTCCATCGCAATCCGCCCAAAAGCTCTCTCCTTGCGAACGACTACTCCCTTGCATAGATAACAATGATGTAATTGTTACGAGACCATTTTAAATAGCGTGTAAGTTATTGTACTAAAAAAATCACATTAGATAAATTCTCAGGTAAGAGAGGATGGTAAAAAATGGACCACTTAAATATCAAGTCTTACTTAGACAAAATTATTATTAGTAATTTAATAACACAATAAATCACAATAACTATAACGGGCAAAATAACAAAAAACTATTAAATAAAGTAATAAAAGAACACCAAAATTTAACGAGGTTCGGCCAATTATACATACATCCTCAGATATTACCAAAATATATTTCAAAAGAAATATTACAAAGAGAGAAAGAATAAGACTAAATATACCAAAGAGATATAAATAATTAAAAAAAATAAGAAAAATGGAAAGAAAAAGGTTAATTTATAGAAAGAAAAATAAAGTCACAAAATTTAACCTGCCAAGTGTTTTTGCTATATTAACCACATGTTCACAGCAATACAATCTCTCTCTCTCTCTCTCCTTGCGTACGACTACTCCCTAACATAGATCAGGGGTCGACGGATCCGATCCATATCTGACGATCTGATCCAATCCGATCGGATTCGGTCGGATCGGATACAGTATTCGGTAGAGTAATACCTTATTTGATCCGACTTTCGAATCGTTATCGGATCATATTGGCTATCGGATTCGAAGCCAATCTGATCCAATCCGTTTGGGACAATTTTAAATAGCGTATAAGCTATTGTACTAAAAAAATCACACTAGATAAATTCTCAGATAAGAGAGTAGGGTCACAAACGGACCACTTAAATATCAAGTCTTACCTTAGACAAAATTATCATTAGTAATTTAATAACACAATAAATCACAATAACTATACCCGATAAAATAACAAAAAGTTATTAAATAAAGCAATAAAAAGAACACTAAAATTTAACGAGGTTCGGCCGATTATACTTACGTCCTCAGACACTATCAAAATATATTTCAAATGAAATATTACAAAGAGAGAAGAAATAAGACTAAATATTACAAAGAGATATAAACAATTTGAAATAAAACGAGTTTAATGAAAAGAGAAGGGTTAATTTATAGAAAGAAAAATAAACTCACAAAATTTAAACCCCGAAGTGTTTTTGCTATATTAACCCCACGTTCACAGCAATACTCTCCCTCTCTCCCTCTCTCTCTCCTTGCGTACGACTACTCCCTAACATAGATAACAATGATAGAATGACCTCTACGCTCCCTCCCTCTGCCACATACAGTGGGTAGCCATGTTTATCATGTAAGCATGGTCCTCTATCTCTCTCCAAACCTCTTGTGCAGAAGGGTGGGATTGGTTTTAGCTCATAAACATTGAATTATTTGATTACATTCATTGTTTCTCACGTGTTTGGAGAATCAAAATGGGAACAACATATTACCGTTTGATTATAAAAACATCTGAACAATTTACCATCTAAAATCGAATCTAGATGGTAAATTGTTGAGATATTTTTATAACAAAATTGTAATATGTGGTTGTTTTTTCTATTGTTCTTTATTTTAAACAAATGTTGTGACATGAAGACAACTTGTGACTACCATGTTACATCCTTGTAATTTTATATTCTGTCTTGGTTCAGTGATAGATAAGTTGCTAACTTGTAGTTTCCTCTACCGGTAACTTTGACTATAATAAATTTAATGTAAACCATGTTTTATTTCTATACAATTAACTTACCCAAAAAGTGAGAAGCATGGCACAATTTGATTTCATTGATGATATTTTGTTTAGTTGAAATCCATTTCTTGGCAGAAAGCATGCAACAATTTCATGTCCGGAGTTTTCTTGAGTATCTGCAAACTTTTGTTTTCTGCTGAAGGAAGAGTAGATACTGCAAATGATGTACGGGTCGAGGAATCTTTAATCAACTGCTGTCAACCAAATCCAGGAATCTCGGTGTTAATTCGTAGAAGAATGTAAAAAATGAAAAGGGATGTTGATTGGAAAAGGACAAAAAATGTTGGGTTTTTGGGACTGTAGTTCTTGTTCAGCAGCCGACACTCACAAGTGATCCTCTTTTTTTTTTGTTTAATAAACAATTTGGCTCATTGTTGTACTCCCCATTTATTTCCTTCTTACTCCATTTTTTTTTTCTCGTTTTCGGAAGCAGATGGATTATGAAACGAGTCCACCAAACGGAAGACAAAACTTTATTATACTCGGCAAATCTCGAAGAAATTAAAGACTGCGTTCATTTGTGTAATATTTAGTGTGAAAAATTGGATCTTTACCGACACCGCATAGCTGCAGCCTGCGTCTGAGGTTTCGCTGTATGGAGACAGTTTTGGTTGGAACGAATTCTTTGGAATCAGATATGTCACTGGTCAAGTTTTTCCGTTGAAACCCATCTCTTAGAAAACGCGAAGTTATCTGAGATTGCAATTCTCCCTCAAATCTCTTTGGAATTTGGATCACTGGGTAAAAAGGAGGGACATTTTTGTTCAAGAGGCGAAAGCTATTGCTCGTTGATTTCTCGGTTTTTAGTGGTGGATCTACGTCTTAGCCCACTTTGTATCGTCATGGAGATTTGAAGAGATTTTTGCTCTTGGCCCAAAAGCTTCTCCCTTTCATTGCAGACGAAGACCATTTGCAGAGAATCCTTTTGGTTTTCATGGATGCCCACCAAGCGTAAGCCCCAGAACATTCATCTCGTCTCATCCCTGAACTCGCCCGAGTTCGCTCACCTCTCTCGCACTTTGGCTTGTTCATCTCTCGTGGCTCTCGATGCCGAATGGAAACCTGTTCGGAATCATGACTGCCAGTCGCCACCTCCTTCCCTGCAGTCACGCTTCTCCAGCTCGCTTGCCAGTCTGGTCCACGGCTCGGAATCTGCTCCGATGAGTTGACTCAGTCTCCGGTTTTCCTGCTTGATCTTATTTCCATCCCCTTGTCTTCAATTTGGGATCTGTTGAGAAAACTGTTTGCTTCGCCAGCTATTTTGAAGCTGAGATTTCGATTTAAGCAAGATTTGGTGTATTTGGCCACCACTTTCTCCTCACATGGCTGTGATCCTGGTTTTGATAGAGTTAGTGCTTGAATTTGTAGCTATGGCTGTTTAGTTGGATTATGACTGTTAGGTTTCTTCTGCATATATCAAACCATTTTCATCAACGTTTAGAACTACTTCACCTATTTCTCTTTTTATCCTACAATCTTCTCTGTCTACAAAAAGAAGGTTTAGAATACTTTTAAGTTAGTTGCCTAATGGGAAGTGTTAGTTTATTTAAAGATGATATATTTAACGTGTAATGATCTTCTTACCTGCATGTGATTTAGAAATAGGAGTTTCTTTTTCCAGTTGAAAGGAAACAGCATGCTAGCTTAGAGAAAATTATCATTTTGATTGTATGTGTTAAGAAACTCCCTCTTTCTCATACTTTACTCGGGGTGCTTCACTCGGGACTTCTCCCAGTTAGCTCCTTTTCCCGGTTAGAACCCTCGGGCCGAGAGGAATCGTAACAGAGGGTGATCCATACTAACCGACAACAGGTTTCGGTCCCTAATAATTTTACCATGGGGGGATTCGAACCCTGCACCTGGTTAATGACTTGTACCTCTTGGGTACAGGTGCACGTTCGAATCCTCCCTAGTGAAATTATTGGGACCGAATCTTGTTGCCGAGCAAAGGGGCCCACCGCTCTTTGTTACTATTCTTCCCGACCAGAGAGTTCTGATTAGGATAAAGTCTGAGTGAAGCACCCCAAGTGAAGTGCAGGAATAGGGGAAGGTCGTAACAATATGTGTCATTTGTATACTGTAACCATAATAGATCTTTCCTTGTTCATTTTAAAAAGTTGCTCATTTTTCCCCTGAAACTTATAGATTGATCCCTTTATGGACATTACAAATTTGTATAATCTTCTTCAAGAAAAGCAATATGGTAGGAAGACCCATAAGGAAGTTAAGAGCTTGGCAACTATCTGTGGAGAAGTTCTGAACCTTCCCCTTTCTAAGGTACAATATAGTTGTAGAGCTTTTATCGATTCTTTTTATTTTTTCTTGCTTTTGTTTAGTGCAACTCTGTTTCTTTTGCATTGGTAGAGACTTGGTGTGTATACCCATTCCGGTTTGCTTGCTTGAGATTGGTGTATTTGTTATTGTGTCCTTACAAAAGTTGGATAAGCTGTTTTTTGCTGAGGAGAATGATATCATGGACCTAAGTCCTCATGATACTTTTGTCGAAAAATATTATTCTCGTCGGGTCTAGTTATCTATTGTTATTTTTTATTTTTTTAGTTATTTACTTAATTGTTATTTAATTCTGTTTGAGATTCTGTTTTGTCTTTTTTATATTCAATTAGGTCAATGACTTCTATTTAAAGAGTGTTAACCTTAAGTAATGAGGTATCAGTGAATGAATCAAGTTTTTTTGTTAATTTTTTTCTCTTTCTATTTATCTCAATTGCTTCTCTAATGAAAGAAAAATAAGTAGTTACTCGTTCTAAGAATAAATTCCCTGACAAGGATCCTAATCACTTTATTGGCGAAGTGATCCACTCCGTAAAGTTTAGCGAGCAGGTCATTTTCTATTTCCCTTGCCTCTTTAAGAGAAATTTCACGGGTAATTCATGTCGATGGAAAAATCGCCTTCTTCGTGAGGTTGAGTATTTTGTTATTGTGTTTTTGGGGACCTTGAATATCTTATAGATAAAAATTGGTTGACGTTATTTATTTTTACTTTATGTATTGCGTTTAGGAACTTCAATGTAGTGATTGGTCACATCGTCCTCTCACGGAAGAGCAAATATTATGTGCTGCTATGGATGCACATTGCTTAATGGAAATATTTAAAGTGTTCCATTCTAAGGTTGTTCAAGGTCTGCCTGCATTTATTCACTTTTTTAAGAATTCACTAGTATTTATAAATTTGTCCTTGAAACTCAGATTAAATTTCTTCTCTTGAACTCTAGAAGAGTTTGGTTTTGTAAATAACCCGTTCTTGCTGGTTTAGAGATGGAATCGTTGTGATGTTTGGTGTCGGAAGTTGGTGCTAAAACAAATTGTATTTTGGAAACTTGCATCATGCAAATGTATTGATAGTTCATTAGATTTGCCGGAAGATTAATCGATGAAATGGAATGATGGCTTGATATGGATTCCCTTTTCCGTTTCGGCAAGCTATTCATAGGCAAGCATCAAAGACGTATCCTTGTTACAAAATATCTTATATTTTGGCCTGGCTATTTGTATGCAAGAGCCACATTAATCTTATTACCGTTTCTCATTATGATCCAAATCTTATGAACTTGAACTTCCATTCTTCTGGTATCAATATGCTTGCATCTGGATATTTTGCTTTGGTCAATTTTTTAAGCAAAATGGTGGATCCTTTTGATTTCGTGATGCATTCGGCATTGGTAATTGCAGAGTTCTTACGCACACAAACATTGCTTTATCCTTAATTTTGTTCGTACGTGTTTTAAATTGTAAATTGTTGGTGAATCATTTTAACTTTAATCTTACATCTGGAACGACGGCTACATACCACGTTAATTGATGCAAGAACGTGTAGTTAATTGTTATCGTAAAATATTCTGATCATAGTCAAGTAAAAGAAAATGCTAATCAACTGATCATTGCAGAGGGTTTCGTGAAAAAGGTGCCTGAATTGTGTTCTTCGAATGTCGACCTTGGGTTGAAAGTAGTTTTGGAGAAGACAAATTCAACTGACCGAGTTTTAAGAATCAAAGTCTCTGAAGCTTTAGAAGTAATTCGAGCGAGTACCTTGGAGTTTCCTCAAAAGATAATCATGGCTGATGGATCATTTTTTTGGGAAGGTCTTCTGCCATGGGATGTGTCTTTGGGTGGTGAAATTTTTAATGGTAAGCATTTAGAGTTTGCATAGTTTCTTTGGCGCTGAACGCGTATATTTATCTCTTAAACATTAAACAGTGTGTAGTTTTCTTAATTTTTTGAGATTAATAAAGGATTGCTGGGTGTGCATTCAGGGTCATTTCCGGACCAGGCCGGGTCAATCTAGTTCCCGATGGGCGCGAGATTCCTGATCTTGGCCAGACCAATTTCTGGTGTCATTGGGCCCGTCCACGGACCAACTTTCGACGCTGCCGCTTTGTTATCTGTGGCTGTGGTGTTGATTCCTTACTCGAGTCGAATCTAATGCAGGCATAAAAGGTTGAAGGCTTGGCAAAACATTTGAGATGTGTCGGTCTCAAAAAACCAGACACATCAACTGTCAATAAAACTTATTAACATTCCGTGCTCCAAAAAACCAACACCAGGTGCTTCTACATCAACTGTCACAACTGTTAATAAGTTTTACTACTCGTAGAATTTTCCCTTCTGCTGTGTTTGTTTTTCCTCAAAAGACAGGAATTTGTTTTGGTTAGGAAGCTAATTGAGCAGGCGTGCAAGGAGAAGAGAGTTCTGTTTTCAAGAGACGCAAAGATGGTGAGACATGGTTATCTGATAAGAATCAATTTACGGGGTGAAGAGTCTTCAGAAAAACGAGCAGTTGATTGAGGCACAAATGTGTCGATGATTGGTAGAAGTAGGCTAACGATTGTGAGTCCATGAACTTCAGCACAGCATTGAGGTATTAAGTCTCAAAACTATGGTCGAGTCTTGAAGTACGTTCGTCGCACCGTACTTTACTCAGGACTTTTCTGGGCCTTTTCAATTTTCCTCTGGTCCAAACCTTCGGACAGGGTGGAATCATATCCAGGAGTGGTAGATCCCAACTGAGTACAAGTGCATTCATCGAATCTTCTAATGGTGAAATTATTAGGTATCGAACTCTGATGTCGAGTTGAAACTCACTACTCTCTGTTGCGATTCCTCTCAATCGAGAGTTCTGACCGGAGAGAGAAGCTAACTAGAAAAAATGAGAAAGACTTTGGAAAGTCATGAATAAAGCGCTCTCGAGTAAAGTACGGTGGGGAGAGTGTCGTATCATAAAAAGGCATAACACGATAAATAACTTGTACCCTAAAGTACAAGTGCATGATTTGAATTTTCACATGGTAAAATTGTTAGAGATGGAATTCTCTTGTTGAATTAGAATTTATCACTTTATATTATAGAATAAAATGGAAAAGGCCGGAGAAAATCTAGAATAAAACGTTTGTCATCAAAAGGTAAAATTTCTCGCTCTCAGAGCCTCCACACTCCGGCCCGATAATTTGTGGAGGGGTAAGTCACAGTGACTCAGTAGGCTAGAGATAAGAGGTCTTTACCTGCGTCCGCAAAGAGCTACCCAACATTTGAGGTAGCAACTCTCACACTCAGACTGTCAAAATTTAAATTTTTACACTTATTATTAATTTTATCATTTCTCAATTGATTGAACTATGACCGTGCATACATTTAAAATATAACGCTCTAACAAAGGTTAAGTGCCGTAAGAGACTCAACCATAGTTTTGAAAGCTTTAAGTCGCCTTTTTGTTTGTTTGGACAGGGAACTCAATAGCACAACGCTGTGCAGAAGTTCAGTGACGTTTGCAAGCTGACAGAGTGATTTTTCTCCTTTGCTCAGACATTCTTAATCTTGGCAAATCTGTAACTCTGGTTCCAGTAATATCGTCGTTTCTCATCTTATCTGTCGAGTTGCAGGTCTGTTTAACCTTCTGAACTTGAGATTTGAGTGGATTTTCTGGCTAATTATACGACTGTAAGCGAAATGAAAGCTTGGTTCTCTGTAAGTTCCTTGCTTCCATTTGATGACAGTGACTGAACAGGTGTGGTTCATGATGAAGAAGAGTCTCCCAGATGGTGACAGTGTTGGAGGAGGAAGACGATGGCTTTCGAATCAAAATCATCACGTGTTCTCATCATAACTGAATCTGCTCCGTCAGATGATGACTTGTTGGGATCTACGGTCGTATTCTATCCACATGCGCATGGGCTGATGATGATGGGATGGGATCCACCACACTGAAATCTGTCCTCTGATGTGACTTTTTTTCACCAGAGATTCTGTGGATGACCTCACCGCTTCTACGTTTCGGCCTCTCCGCCACCCTCCCCCGTCCCCACCATTCTCTGCCACGTTTCGGCTTCTCCCTCTCGCCCCCGCCGTCATCTTCCACTGCCCCGCCGTCGGGGTTATCCTCTTAGCCTGTGTATTTCTCAAAAAAGCTTGTATCGTACTCAAAAGATAAAATTCGTTGCTGTCAGGGTCTCTGTATTCCTATTCGATAATTTATAAAAAAATTAAATCATAATAACTCAGTAATTTAGAGATAAAAGGTCTTTACATGATATCTCAATGAGCTATCTTAATATTAGAGGTAACAACTCACATATTAGGACAGTGCAGACGTCGAACCTAAAATCTTATACTCAATCTATCATCTTTAAGCTAACTGAAGTATATTTATGCGGGTCGAAAAAAGTCATATTTTTACGCACTCTCCGTGCAATAATCAGGAAAGCAAATTACACTAGAAGAAAGCGGCGCATTACAAGAACTTTGTTCTTGGGATACCTATAATAGTACAATTTCAAGAAATTTTAGGCACAGTTTGGGATACTTTTTACACAACCATCTTGGTTAAAAGCAATGATTGAAATTAAATTTCAAAGAATTCATAACGCCTATCTAAAAAATATAATAAAAAAATAAGGCAAATTTTAAAAAAATCTAAAATTAAAAAAATATATTGAAAAAACTCCTAAACTTTGAAAATGGTTACAAATTTATTAATTTTTTAAGCATATATTATTAGAATTATTTGAATTTTTTTACCACGTATTCACATTGTTGTAAGAAAATATTTTGAAAAGTTTCGTAAACTTTAAACGTTTACACGATTTATGATTTTTTTGATTGCTAGAATTGAATCGGTCGGTATAAGAAAGTCCTCAAAAATATAAAAATTATAAGAGTTTCTGAAAAATATACATATTTTTTAATAAAATCATATAAATATGTGTAATGAAATTCTTTTTTTTCAAAAAAAGATTTAAATGTTTACCAAAATATTAGAAGAGTTCATTTAAATTTTTTTACAAATTTTAGATAATCTATGTATTTTTGATCAATTATTTTAATTTTAGTAATAAAAAAAAATTATATTTTTTACTATTTATTATAATTTTTCTAACGTAGAAAATAAAATTTTAGTTAAAAATTTATAATAAATCTTAAAATTATTGAAAATTTACAAAATTTTGTGGAGTATTGTATTATAATAGTTTAAATGTGTGACAAAATTTTAAAATTTTTTTATTGACGTACGTAATTTTAATTAAAATTATTTTTTATACATTCAAAATTGTATAGTAAATTGTAGAATTTTTTAAAATTTATGAAACTTTGTGTATTGTATTCTAATATTGTAAATATGTGAAAAAATATTCAAGAGTTTTTATCGACGTACGAAATTTTTAACTGAATTTATTTTTATGTATTTAAAAAATTATAATAAATTGTACAAATGTCTAAAATATTTGAAACATTTAAGATTAATGTCTTTTATTACTGTGAACGTGTGATAAAAATTTCAAGTCATTTTCATAAGATTTACTTCATCAAATTAATTGAATTTTTACTTAAAATGTTTTATCAAGCTCAAATATGAGTTGGTCTAGAGAGAAGGTGTCCTTGGAAAAGCGTTCATGGTTGCGAAAATACAGTTGAAATTTCCAGGGATCCCGACCAGACGACCGCGTTGATGGAATCCTAGTTATGTTGCAGTTGCAGTACTAAAAATGGTGTTCACAAGCTCGTTTCTTTCCACCCTAACTGCAGGCATTGGACACCTTTGCGATTGTCGCATCCTCCCTCGGACACCTGTCTCTAACTTTAGCTCATCCAGCCTTGTCCCGCTGTTTAAACTAATGATTTCGGCCTGACTCCTCTAACTAATGCTTCTTCTGTTCTCTAGTCAAACCCCCTGATGCCCTCCCAATCATACTGCCGAATGTCGTTTCATTGCTATATTTTTGGATAATATTTTTATAAATTAATTATATTAAAATAAATAAAACATTAGGGTAAAAATTTATAGTTGTATTCTCCGTATTTGATGGCATGAGGATTCAACAGATGACTGCTCATTGGTTTGGTCGGGATGTTTGAGTTATCAGGCCCTTCAGCTGAGCGTTTAGTGCGGCTCTTTTATGCGAACCTTGTGGTTTCAGCGGACAACAGTAATGGAAGAACATTTATGTTTGAAAGAGATCTGTTGATTACATCGGAGCACATCAACAGAATTATTGATTATTCAGAGGAGTCTTAGGATGGCCAAGGAGAAATGTATTACAACTCCACTCAGGCCGCTCCGTGTATCGTACATGTGGATGAATTATCTTTTTGAGGCAAATTCGGGCCTCAGATAGTCGAGCAGATTATTTGATGAAGCCGAAGGTGAACGAGCATAACGTGGTAGCTCTTTTTATCCAAAACATGATATCTCACACGATTCTTCCAAGGGACGGACATCGCGAGCTGGTAACTCATATGGACTTATATATTATGTATTGTCTTTATACTGGAACTCAGTTCAACCCATGATATTTAATATTGTGTCATATGAGTGAGATTCATAGGGAGGTTAAAAAAAACCTCTCGTACGAAATTTTAATTATAAAATTAATTTTCGTACTATGTGAACGGATTCTTCAGGGTGAGGTGATGAGGGAGCCCCAGGTCCATGATGCTTTCGACCGTCGTCAACTTGGGATGATGAGTTTGATATAAGTGGGCGATACGTGGGTAGACAGGAGGGACACAACAGCCGTCTGGATGCACTTTGATCCGGACGTTGATCTTCCTGCTCAGGATGATCCGCTGGATTTTACCCAGATGCCCACTCATCTCTATGCTGACATGGCGGAACCGTCTTTTGGTAGGATGTCAGGACCTTCTGCACCTTCGATGAGTGAGATGCCAAGACCTTCTGACCCTTCTGGTAGTCAGATGCTGCAGACCTCGTATCATGAGCCAACGTTGACGCTTATGATGGAGCAGATGAACCTGTTTCATACCATGCAGATGCAGCGGATAGACAGTTATCATGCCACACATATGCAGTGGATAGACAGGATTGAGCACACAGTGGACGAGATGCGGCGGACGCTAGATACGGCCGAGATGTTTCGAGTTTCTCATTTTGACCAGGATCCTCCACAGCCCCACCAGATTGTGGCGATTTTTAGTTACTTTGTCATTATTATTGTATTTTTTTCCTTTAGAAAATCATTGTACTTTTTTTTAAATTTGTAATGAACATATTTTTTCTTCCCGTTATAATACATTTATAATATTATTGTCTAGTCCATCTCGGCCAGGCTGGCCACATTCTACGTGATTTTGGATTTTGGACGGGTTCCAGCACTGATTCTCGTGAATTATTTTGTGACTCTTCTGTGTCTACGTTGAAGCCCATGAACATGTATTCCTCAACGGCAGATCGTCGAGCGGCTGAGGTAGAGGCTCTTCCGGGACATGATTTCTTATTATGCTCACTCATATCGCACGTACCACATTGCACGGTGCCAGTTCTTCGACTTATGAAAGTGCTGCTATGTTAGGTCTCATTGACGTCTTTTGTTCTTTTCTTCTTCGGTCGACCAGGTCTGCGCCTAACTGCTGGTGGTATCAATGTACCATATCTAACATGATTTGACAGTCACATCTCACGTTCAGCAATCAATGCAAACTCACAGACAACTCATTCACCTGCACCGTACAATACTTTTGACTGAATGTCTATCTTCTGGCAACTCATCTTTTTACGAGCAAAGCACAAGCAAAAAAGTTGTAAAGATAGCACAAGACAGGTTGACACTTCGCCCCATCGCAATAAAAAAAAGTCAATAACTAAATCAACTTCCTATTGCAGTTTGAATATAAAATTTTACTAATAAAGAAACAAAATGCACTATATCTGTAAAAAAAAAAATAATAAAACAACAAAGAAATACAATTAAAGAAAACGAAAAAAAAATCTAGAGAGTTTACCTGCATGTAACGGAAGGGCTGAAATTTTTGAGAAATTCCATCGTGACTGATAAGCTTAGAAAATATGAGTAAAATAGCTTGGAAAATATGCGCTCTAGCTCACCCTTTGCCACCTACTCCACGCATCATTCTTTCCAAGTTTAAACCGACCTACCTTCTGAAACCAAAGAATGGAAGATGGTTAGGGACGTGAACTGCCCAGCTTCATTCTCTTCGTACCAAGAGGAAAGCAGAGCTTTTTTTTTTTATTTCTGTAAATATGGGGTTTTGTAATAAATTGAAATGCATGGAAACAAAAATGGCGAATGTTGGATAGGCATATTATGACAGTGAAAGGTTGCCGAAAGACAAAACTATCCCCCTTATCTCTTTCTCTCTCTCTCTTCTCTCTCTCTCTCTCGTTGGCCGACAGAAAGAACCCCACAGAGAACCCCATCCCACTGATCTTCCAAACTTTGCTTTTAGACGCGTCTGCTAGAAAAGAAAAGTGGGTGGTTCTCTCTTTCAAGGACTCCATAGCTTTTCATCGGCGCTTTCTCTTCCTCTCAATCTATGGATACGGCTCATTGACCAAAGGTAAAGACACCCTTTTAGCTTCTTCTTCCTTTTCTTTCTAGCCATGAAATCATGGTATTTTGTTTCTGGGTTCCATCTTTTTAAATCTAAGTGAAGTGTATTTGGTGAGATTTCTTTTCTGGATCATTAGTTTTAAGGCTCTACTTTTTCTTAGAGAGAGAGAGAGAGATGGTGTTGTTTAACCCTCATGTTGCTGTCTTGATCTTATTCAGATCTTTCTTCGGGTAGTGAAAGTACCTGCGCCTGCACTTTTTCCTCTCGTTTATCTCTAGCCATCTGAAAATAAAGCAGCGCCCAGATAAAAGTTTCATATTTTGAGTTGATTTTACGGTTTTGTTTCAAATTATCCTCATAGCGTCTTACTTTCTTCTCTTGAACTTTCTGAGATGGTAAACTGATTTGATTCGATCACAAACCTAATGGCCTTGTCCCATCTGTTTGTTTGGGCTCGTTTTTCAGGGAATTGGAGTTGAAAAATCGATGGAAGATGCGAGGCCGCCTGCCGTCGATAGAAAGGCGAGGCCCCAAAAGGATCAAGCTTTGAACTGTCCGAGGTGTAATTCGACCAATACCAAGTTCTGTTATTACAACAATTACAGCCTCACCCAGCCGAGGTACTTCTGCAAAACATGTCGGAGGTATTGGACGGAAGGAGGGTCCTTGAGAAATGTTCCGGTCGGCGGGGGCTCACGGAAGAATAAGCGATCTTCTTCATCATCCGCGACTCTCACCACCTCAACGTCGGCTCCTTCGTCGGGAATCAAGGTTGCCACTGATCTGAACCCGCCCGGTAATTTTCTTCAGTCTGCTTCTCAAAACCCTAAAGTCCACCAGGCTCAGGATCTAAACCTAACATACCCACCGTCCGATGATTATAGTAGTGCGTCCAAATTTGTTGTTGCGACACTACAAAACGGTGAATCCAAAAACCCTAGCTCTTCTACAAATGCTTCATCAAATCTGTCCGCCATGGAATTACTCAAGACTGGTATTGCATCGAGGGGACTGATTTCCTTCTTGCCCATGCCCGAATCAGATTCCAACATGTTCGTCCATGGCGGTTTCCCGATGCATGAATTCAAACCTAGCTTTAATTTTTCCCTAGACGGGTTTGAAAATGGGTATGGAGGTTTTCAAAATGTGCAAGAGTCAGTTGCCGGCACTGCAAGACATTTGTTTCCCATGGAAGATCTGAAGCAAGTTCCAAGCAACGCCACTCCCGAATTTCAGGAAAATAGAGAGCTAGCAGATCCAGCAGGCTATTGGAATGGGGTTTTCGGGGAAGGACCATGGTAACACCATTAATTACAGAGAAAAAAAAGAGACGAAGGTTGTGCTTGTAGTATTTCTTTCCTTTTAACTTGGTGATGGCATTTATCTGGCTTTGGGTTTGGGTTTGGATTCGGGTTCAAAGGAACTAACTGATAGGAAGTTCATATCTGTCCTTGCCCTTCTTTTAACTCCCCTTCGGAACTTTCTTTCTTCTTTTGGCTTCTGTCTCTCTGTACTATATACGATCTATCGGAATGTTGGAAGCTATATTTTCAAGTTGGCTTCAGAAAGGTGGTGACGAAATGCTATGAAGTTGCAGAAAGAGAGCCGTAGTTTAGTCTGCGCCGGGCGACAAATTCTGTGAAACTGTATACTGAACTGAAAATAGCAGCAGCAGCGGAATAAAGTGGTCGTGTATGTGTGCTTAATATAATACGAGTCTCGTTGGATGTTGCCCATAGTTTATTATTTTGTTTATTTTACGGGTATTACTGAGATTCTTTCCATGATTTTGGTAGTGGGATTGGCTTAATTTTCATCTCGACATGAGGGTGAGTTGGAATGATGGCTGTCAAATGCTTTACAGCAAAAAGCATTTTCTTCTCCCTTTTTTTTCCTGTGTTGCGGAACAGGTCGGGCATGTGGGGTCTTTCCAGTAGGGTGAGCAAGTTTTCACTAAAATTGAACGGTCTAGTTTTTGGTTTTCGAATTTTGAATTGATTAGTTGAAAATATACATAAACAACCGAACATGAATCGAACCGGATAATTTGGTTTGGTTTCGATTCAGTTTCGGTTTTACTTGCTACACAAAATAATATATATAATTTTATAATTTTTAGGAAACAATGTATAATATCATCAACAAAAGAAATTAACTAACTTTAAGTTCAATAAATATAAAATTCATCGATTTAAATAATAACATCAACAAAAAAATAATTAAACTTTAAGTTAAAAAACATATGATTGTTAGAACTCATAATAATCAAAATACATAAGTAAAACATAGAAGTCTTCAAGTCATCAAAATGATGATTGTTGATTCTCTCCATTAGATGATTTTAGGCCTGCAAAAGAATTAAATTAAATTAGTAAAATATATGAATTTATAAAATAGAAACTATACAAGTTGTTAGTCGGAGACTACTCGATTTCGATTTACTCATTAGATGCGGTATGATGACTAAAGTCTGCAAAAGACGAATTGTAATTAAAAAAAATAACCGTTGAAATTTTCACTTAAAAAAAATACAAACATTTTTTAAAATTATCAACATCATCAACTACATCATCGATTTTGGATGGAAGTTGATTGGATGATCGAAGCCAGCTTTGTGTGCAAATAAGTGCCTCCACTATCTTCGAATCAAGACTTGCCAACAATTTTTTGCAATTCTGCATGTGTTTTTTCAAATTAGTTGTCCCATCCTTTAATGTATGACATGCATATGTTTGTGAACAATTATTACATTTTATTCTAGGATTGCTAGGATCATAACTTTCAATAAATAGTAAAATGATTTCACGCATCTGATTTTTTTCTCTTCATTTCGATAGAATTAGAGGCATGAATATTGCTCTCTAAAGTTTGAGTTTCACTAAAAATTTTCATCATAAAACAACGAATAAATTAAAAAGACGTTAACATCATTGATAAAAAAATCATGTAACAAAGATAACGTATCAGCATTACCTAAACTCTCCTTCATTTGTCTAATCAAGATATTACTTGACATTAGGAAAATACTGTAACACCATGAATAAATTCCACTTACGAAACTAATCAGGTCTCACTAAATGAATGATTCAAACAATGAACTCATATACTAATGTTAATAAAAAATTTTCATGTGATATACAACATGAGCAAGCAAATGCAGCTTACTTAAAATCAGATTTGAAATCAAAACATCAAAACAACTCAGTATGAATCAACACAAATTAAAACGAAAATAAGAATAATAAAATAGCGAGATAATAATGTCTTATGTTATGCTAGCAATAAAAAATAAAATCAGATTTGAAACGACTAACTCGAGCGACGAAAGGCGGCGAGAGGCGACCAGAGGCAAGCGACGAGAGGCATTGCTTTTAGATTTTATCGGTTAGGGTTAGGTCGGCTATCGAAACTTTTGATTTTAAAATAATAATTAAAACTTCTGGTTCGGTTTTAAATGGATTAACTGAAAAGTAATAAAAAAATTTTCTGTTTTTTATATCTTAAACCGAAGCAGTAAATTTTAATTGGAAAAAACCGATTTTTTTTTATTTTTTTACTGGTTTCGGTTCGGTTGACCAGTTTCATTTTTATTATGCTCACTCCTACTTTTCAGCACCATTGGGACCTTGAGTTTCTTAAACTCCATCTCAGCCATCTCCCCATTTCAAGCAAGCAAGTATAGAGGACTCTATCCGTATGACATAACTCAGTTGACATAAAGATGATATATTTAAAACAAGAGTCAATGTTCGAAGTCTGGTGGTCGCAGTGTGGGAGTTTAATCATCCAATGTGAAGTTGCTCCTTGTGGAGGACAAATATGACTTCTTATTCGCTAAGTCACCGTGATTAACCCCTCACATGTTGTCGGGCCTGATGTGCAACCAGAGCACATCATGGATCTAGCCCCGACCAACCCGACGAGCCCGAATGATTTTACTAACATATTTGCTCGTTTTGCAGGTAACTTGACCTCGGAAACTCCTTCCGAATATGATCGGAAACGACCCAAGTATTCCATCACTTGGTGTTCGGTCATTCCCGGCTCCGAAGCATCCACCGGCCCACCTATCGACCATCCCTCGACGACCAGCGGACTAAAGGCCGTCGATGTGGCCGAGATTCATTAGAATCTTGGCCCATAGGAAATAAGTGGCCGACGTGAGAGAACGCACGGCCCGATCCTCTCGGATCCGTGTTTATCCCACGAGAACCAACTCATCGGCCCACCCAATGCCGAGCTTGGCCACATTTGTTTTTATTCAGCAAATAAGACTTAAAGAAAGAAGAGAAGGAAGCCCAAAGAAGAAGAACGCGAAGTCCACTGAAAGAGGCCCACCGTAGCCGCAACATGGTTAAACCACGGTCAAGCCATGGTCCACCATCGGTCAACTAGGAGACCTTGACCAAAAACCATCGGCAACTTGACTTAAAATCTCAAGAAACCCGATTATTTGGTCAAGGAAAGAACAAGTTTTGGATTAGCACACGAGGATTATTCGGTGTCCGAAGCATGGACACTCGCGGCGCCAACATGAAGACATCCACGGTCAATCGAGGCTTTGCAGCCGAATTAATCGTGCTCTACTTTCGGACAGCACATGACGGTCAAACAACCCCTTTTCAAAATAGCACGGACAAATCCCGTGATATTCGGAGAAGAGCTCAATCGGCCAACATTTGAATGCGCCCACGCCCGCCCGAAGATCGTTCACTGAACCACCAGTAGAAAATCCGAGATTTTCAATCAAAGGAGACCAAGTTCAGATGTCCAGATTCATGGAGGAGTATACGACAACCGCATTTCAAATTGGCCCGCGCGGATCCCTCATTGTCCGAGATAGGTCAACGCTCGGTCGGCATTTTTGAAGTTGCCGCGCACACCACCGAGCCATTGGCGGAAACAAAAAGATCCTCGTCTAGATTCAGCCATGAATCTTCCCTCCCCATCAGCCTAGGTTCATCCAGAGGTTTGAAATCAAGATGGCCCGCGCAGATCCCATGAAGGCCGAGATAAGGTCAACTTTGGTCGTGAATTTGAACAAGCCGCGCGCGCTCCCCGACCATCAGCAACCGCCGAAGATCTTCTTTCAAATATGGTCTGCACGCGCATGTATCTGGACAACATTAAGCCATCTGGGAGCTGTGTTTGAATTTGGCCCGAGCAAATCCCGAAGTGCACGGAAGAAGGTCAACCCCGGTCAACAATTTGAATGAGCCGCGCGCGCCCACGAGTCATCATCGGCCATCCGATGATTTAAATTCAAATGACACTGCGCCCGCTGTTAAGTCTTGAAAAAGACTTAATTATGTCTATTAAAGTTATGAAAATTGTTAGACTTTGAGTAATGAATTGATGGATTTTATGCTGGAAGCTATATTTGGTGCTGCAGCTCACGTTACAGCACAAAATCAGCGGGCAGCAAGGAAATTATGTAAATTTCGGTAATTCCGAGATTATTTTGATCTGCCCGATTGATTACCTATTTTGCAGGGATTATACTGGACAAAGATGGAAAGCAATGAAGAGAAAAAGAGATAAGATCGGAGATATTTAATTGGCGGATTGGAGAGAGAAGAAAATCTCCACAAATCAAGGGATCCCGAATTTAGTTAAATCTCCACAAATCAAGGGATTTCGATTTCTGTTTTGGAAAGAGAAGATTGCAGCCACAATTTTAAAGAGAGGAGCACGAATTCAGAAAAGAGAAGAGACGAGGGAGAAGACGAAAAACGCAGAAGAGAAAACGCAGCCACACTATACAACGGAACGGAGACCGGAGCCAATTCAAGAACTCGCGGGACGCCACCGGGGTTTTGAAGAAAGCAACGGTGAATCCGTTTATCTTTTATTAAGCGCTGTCATTATGATTTGTGAACAATTATCTTTTGTTCTTTATATTTTCAGCATGAACTAAATTTATCGTTGTTAGATTTTGGAAGTATCTTGTTTTATGAACTCTCGGTTTGTATTTATTTCGTTATTTGAATAGTTCAACTAGGTTTTCACTCCTATCGTGTATAAGCTGGACGCCACAGTTATAACGTACTTAATGATTTCTAACACGCCATTAGAAAATCATCTAGAAAGTAGTTGAATTGCTTGAGTTGTTAAATTAGTTGATTTGTAATTTAACTAAACGTTTTTAATTAATTAAAACGTTAGCTCAAGGGGAAATTAATAAGATCGGTTCTGAAGGTCTCTAAGTCTCAATGTCTTTGCCATAAGATTGGAAGGAGTTGAGAAAAGGAGCCAATCGGTAGGCGACGCCAGCCACCGATTTCATAGATATCTGTCCCGTCAAACGTGCTGTAGTCTGTGCTGTAGCACAGACATACAGCCGAGAGTGAATAAACAGGAGAAACCGAAATCTAACCTTCCTTCTTGCTGAAGTTAACTCGTTTTTCAGATCCGCTTGTTCCTTTTAAATTATTTATATTTTCTTATTATAAATCATCAAACCATTTTATCAACTTTATATAACTATTTTACATTTCATTTCAGAAAATATTAGATTCGTTATCCTCGTGGGATCGATAATCTTTTATATTACTTGACTGTGCACTTGCGGTTTTTAACGACACATTCGCACCCAACACCCGCCTCTTCTCAAGTCAACTAACGGTCAACCAAGATCTTCAATTCAAAATGGCCCGAGAGAATCCCTCGATGTCCGGAACATTATCCACTCGGTCACCATTTTGAACAAGGCCGCGCACACTTACGAGCCATTGCCGACCAACCGAGGATCCAGACCACTTGACAGTCAAGATAAGCCACCGAGAGCATTTTAAAAACTTCTTATCCAATTTGGCCCGAGCCAATCTTCACATGTTCGGAGCTAGCCCACCCGGAGCCACCTCTCGGTCAACGAAGAGTCTTCCTCGGTCATGCTTCAAATTCAGCCGCGCAAAACCTTAACGGATCGAACTTCGTTCAACTCCAAGTCCATGAAGATCTCTCCCGAACCAATCTCGAGCGTACATGCAATCCAAGGGCCGAAAACCCTTCCCTCTCGTTTTTATTTTTCGTTCATTAAATAATGTATCAACCTTCACTTCGAAGGTAGAGAGAATTTTAATAGAATTGTGCTTTGCACCTTCATACCCTTTTGGTTGAAGCTCTTTCCGACGGCTTTTCTCCGGTGAGTCATATCTGGCCAAATTCCGTCAACCCTTGAGTGCCCGATCGGTGAGTCACATCCTAGAGCATCCAAGGTCTACCGATTCCAACACTTTGATAGCTCAAGTGTTTGAATCGTCCGACCTCATCCTTCCTATAATTCCATCCATCTCCCGAGCCTTCAAATTTCCTCCACCGCCGATTCCGGCCTTCATCTCTTCACTCGACCATTTTCCCATTTCATCCGAGCCATCCTTCATTCCCTTCGAGCCACCTCCATAAATTCCCCTCCTATCACCTACATTTTCATCCCACTACACTTCTGCACCTCAAACTCTCACTTCGCCCGAGCCCAATTTTCCCGCGCGCTACATCCATACTCACCCGAGTCCCGTGAGCGCGCAAATTCCGACCCACGGTGCGCCGACCATTTTGGACGGCACATCAGGGCCGAGGTGTGAGAACCTGAAAACGATGAATTTCGTCTTTTGGAACAAGGATGAAGGACTTTGATTTGCTCCACTATAATTAATAACGAGCTGCCCGCATGACCCTCAGACCTCGATTTCATGCAGATATCATATTCTATTTTAGAGAGAGAAAGAAATAAGTAAAGCGTTTTTCTCTCTGTTAAACCATTTTCTCCCGCTGCCCGAGCCAAAGCTTGAAAAAAATCAAAATTTAGAAAATTAAATTTATCAAAAAGAAAAATAACAAAATTTAGAAGAGAATAACATGTAAATTTTTGTATTTTTTTCATTTTCTTTAGTCACTGTCTATAAAAATTCTTCTAATAATGTTTTGACATTTTACTATTAAAATATTCATAACCTTTTTAGTACTGCTTAGAATAATCAGAAACTTAAACTAATAGAAACTATACATCCAGAGTATAGAAATTCATAATTCACATGTTAAATTTAATAATTGTTTGTCATTCTCCGTTTGTCATTCTAAAAGTCAGGTAAAATTTATAATAAAAAACTAATTTTTTTTTATTATATTTATTCATTAGATTTAATAATCAACCAAGTTTTCAATGTTTGAAGCTAGGGTGAGCTTCTCTTTTTTCAGGCAGCGGGTTTAGATTTTACAAAACATTCTCCTAGATAAGCGTGCCACTGAGTGGTTAGTTTCTTCTCAGGAAGCCTGGCGAACAAGAGAAAACTGATTCTGAATCATTGGTGTGAATGCCCATGATTTAGTAGGATGCTAAACGGGGCTTTGGGTGGTGTAGATAGGCATGGTTAATCCGTCTATGCGTGTGCATGCTTCTTTTAAGGCCTCTAGGTTTGCTTATGAGGCAATAAGCGAGGGCAGACAGCCTCGTGTTGGAGGTCCTTTTCATGGCGAAACTTGGGTATTTCTTTATTAGATTGGTTTCAGTCTGGTTTTCCACCTTTTTCCGCGTATAAATCTCTTCAGAATTTCAAGATTTCCATGTTTTGTCGGCCAAGTTCGGGTTTCGGTTGCGTTGGGTGTTTCCACGTCCTCCTCGTTTTCCAAGAAAAGCCAAAACCCTAGCTTTGCCTAGCTAGATTGCCATGTATTTTAGCCATACCACCTCAATCCTTTAACCTATGGCTGTTAATTTCCTACACGGAAATCCATTTCTCGCGTTAGAGATTTACTTCTCCAATCCTTTAACTTCATTCAGGGAGTTTTTGGAGGCGGACCTGTTTTTGGCAAGAACTGATGTGGAGAGATGCCAAGAGGCTCCTAGCATGATTAGCTTTCTCACTGGCTTGTTGGTTACGCTGTCTTTATTTTTAGAGTAAAAATATATTTTAAGGGAGAGTTTTTAGAAAATAGGCTAAATCGGACTTAAGTTTTTGGAAAATAAAATTTGTGCTCGTTTGACGCAAGAATTCTTGCCTCATTGGTCCGAGTGAGGCATGATCGGCGATCATGTCTTACACGAACGCATCATGCCTCGCACGTATGTAACATTCAATTTTTTTTTAATTTTTTGTTTAATTAATTTAACTAATCAAATCTTATCAAAATAATTTAAANAAAAATAAAATTTGAATGTTATGTCTGTGTGAGGGATGATGCGTCTGTGTGAGGCATGATCGGACAAATGAGGCAATAAATTCTTGTCTCATGCATCCGATCATGCCTCACTAGGACAAATGAGGCAAAAATTTATTGCCTCATTCGTCCGATCATGCCTCACTCGGACGAATGAGGTAAAAATTATTGCATCCGACGAGCCCGAATTTTGTTTTCGGAAAACTCAGACCTGATTCACCATATTTTTCGAAAACTCAAGCCCAAAATTTATTTTTACTTTTTTTTTATGGCTTTCCAAGCTTTGTACATGCCACATCAACATGTTTCATAATCAGTACTAAATCATCAAAATCAAATGCTGAATAATATTACAATTACGTTTGGGAACCTTTATTCATGTTAATCATTAAATTCAATAAAATAAATAATAATAAAACTTGTTAGTTTTTAGACTGATTTTAACTGACTTTTAAAAAGATAAACTACCACAAAATTTAACATGAGATATATGTATTTTCATGCTCCAGATGTCTAGCTTCTCGTTGTTCAAGTTTCAAATCATTCCAAGCATTTCAAGCATTGTAGAAGAAGTTACAATCGTTTTAATAAAAGTAATGAAAGTTAATATTTTATTTAATTTTATTTTAATGTTATTTATATTATTTTTGTAGCATATATAATGGCTGAACGAAATGAAAATAATAAGAGAAGTTCACAAATTATTCTCTCTATTATATTTTCTTCTTTATTCGCTCTAGAAACTTAATTTTTAAATTTTGATTTCTTTCGAGTTTTATGACGGAACGAAATGACTTTATTATGGCTTTTCGAGTTTTGTACATGCCACATCAACATGTTTCATGATTAGTACTTAATCATCAAAGTCAAAAGCTGAATCATACGAAAAATACATTTGGGAACTGTCATCAACACAACATGTTATTCGTGTTGATTATTAAACTCGATGAACTAAATGATATTGAAACCCTTCATTTTTTATGACAGATTTTGATTGACTTTTAGAAGGTCAAATAGTCACCAAATTTAACTTGCAACCTATGTATTTATATGCTCAGGATGTTTAGTTTTTAATAGTTTAAGTTTTAGATAGTTACAAGCATTGTAGAAGAAGTTATGGTCATTTTAATAAATAAATGTTAGAAATTATTACGAGAATTTTAAAAATAAAAGTCTAAGAGTTATTATTTTATTTAAATTTATTTTTAATATTATTTATGTCACTTTATACTATATATATAGTGGCTAAACAGAATAAAAATGATAATTCAAAAATTATTTTCCATTTTATATTTTGTTCTTTTTCTTTTATAAAAACTTTATTTTTTAAATTCTGATTTCTTTAAATTCTACCCAGGGAGAACATCAATTTATCTCATCTGTAGACTAAAAATCAAACGAAAGCTGTGATTTGTGTGCTTGTGACGATTTTTGTGGTGCTGCAAATGTTGTTGCATTGAAACCATTTCGACAATTGAACAGGAGGTATCCCTTATTATTTTCTTTCATGTGAAAACTTTATTTGAGACTGCACCCTTATCCACCTGGATGCCAAACCGTTGATCCCACACACACATAAACGAGGAACAGTGGAAACGAAGAAGAAAATGGTATTCCTTGACAAGCTTGGCTCTTTCGAGAGCGAATTTCCCTCCCTTGAACTGGTACCTCGTTTCGTGGGCTTTGATGTACTTCCACCCCAACACTTCTCCGCACTGGTTGCACGACACGTCAGCAACTGTGTAAACGCCACTCAACACCTCTCTCTCCATTTTCGGCCCCACCACAACGTTCATGGCGTTGAAGAAGAGATACGCCGGCCCGGATTTGACCTGGTTGATGGTCGTGGAGTCGACTAGTCCGAGGTAAAACAAAGAAGAAAAAGAAGTATTTATGGAAGAAACGAACCCCATAGCTTTGGAAAGCAGCTCGTGGCAGAACGCGACGGGGTTTTTGCACTTAGTGCAGCTGAAATTCGACTCGCCGACGAAAGTCCCCATGATTTGATCGCCGATTCAGCCATAGAACTCGACCAAGAAGTTTTGTAAGTCGTGAAATGAACGGAGTCATTGTTTAATGTTGTTGGTGTTCGGAATTTAGGGTTTCCCTCGCACGACAGAATCACCGGTATTCGTAACACCGATGACGTACGAGTTACATGTTACATGAAAAATATTTATTCATTAACATGAAAGATCGTTATCATGATATAATAATAATTATATGTTATAAAAATCTCATTTTTATATTGACAAAATAAATTGGAAAGATTTACGAAAATATACTTTTCTCTAAGATTTAGAAACTTTAAGATTTGATCTTCGACTTTTGAAACCTCCGATGTTCTCTGTCAATTTTCCTCACATCAAATAATCACATGTGGGCATGATTGACAAATCGTTTCACTAAATTTATAGTTGATCGTGTTCTCAACACTTGAGACGATCTAATTTGAATTTAGAGAACTTTTTTCTAAAATCAAATCGGGAGATTTCGAAAACTAATTTTCACTCCACAGAAATTTTCGATTCGCTTCAATTCACATTCACTCGTTCTCTCTCTTCCTTCTCATTGTCATTTGTTAGACTTGATTTTAAAAAGAATTATCTTCATAACGGTTATGAAAATCTCTCATTTAAAATTTAAAATATGATTTTATAAAATATTTTAACGTTTAAAATATAAACTGTTTTTCAAAATTGAGACTGAATTTGATTTCGTAATATATTTTAACATTTAAAATATTATCGAAATCTAAACCGAATTTCAAACTTCAAACTGAATTTGATTTAATAATATATTTTAACATTTAAAATATTATCAAAATCTAAACTGATTTTTAAAATTCAAATTGAATTTGATTTCGTAATATATTTTAATATTTAAAATATAACTCTCTTAATCTGTCAACCTCTCATATTACATCTTTATCCTTGACTACCGTTAGTTCTTAATTTAATAATTAATTCATAACAATTATGAATTGCACGTTAATTATTCGATTCTTGAACTAACAAACAAGAGAATCTATAAAATAGATTTCATTGTATAAATGTTAGCATTCCCAACTATTTAGTTTAATTCATTTCCAAAATACAAGGTTTGAGAATTGTATTCCAGACAAAACTGTACTGAGTAAATCAAAGAATAAATTAAAACAAAATAGGAGTCTACTAAATACACTGAATTAAGTCATACATATATGACCATCATTATGATAAAATTAATTGTTCTATATTTAACAAAAATTATCAGAACAATATAATTTCATCTGGTTCAGTCTTATATAATCAAATTATATAAAACATATTTATTCATATGTCACTACATATATAGTCGGGATAAGACTACACATTATCAATGAGATAAACTATGTTTATGACTGTGTATAACTTGAAGATCCCGTACTTCAAATATTAGTCATAAACTTGTTATGATTATTTTTCATTATATTTTATTCCCGTATATCTACAATAGATATGCTAATATAAAGTTTGCATAAATAATCAAGGAATTTTCTATGAACTTTATAAAATATATCAAATATGCAAAACATAATAATAATCAATATTAATTTATTCAATTGTTCAAATACATTTGCTTGTCGGGCACATACTCCCAACAATTGGTTGAGAAGCTGATTTCGTGATGACCGACGGAGGGAGAAAATGGCTGGGAACAAATGAGTTTGACCCGTTTTATTTTAAAATACAATTAAAATTGGAACTCTGGTGTTCAAAATTTTTATAACGGGCACTAGACAACCAGTTTCGGTTATGTTCTGATTTTAATATGGTTTTATTTAATATAATAATAAAATATATATTTTTATTATATTTGAGTTAAATTTTAAGTAATTGTACGAATTTATAACCAATTTTATGATTTATATAGGATTTTATTAAGCTTTGAGTCGTATTTTACTCAATTTTAGAATTTTTTTGACTCACGATCTGAATTTCGATTACACAATTTGCCTATAAATTATGGTTTTTAAAAAATTAAAACCAAGATCACACTCAAATAACAAGAGAGGCAGAAAATAACAAGAGAGTTGAGTTTGCGATTTCGTTTTATCGTGATACTGAGAGAGGGAGAAAATAGCAAGAGAGGGGAGTTTGTTTGCCACGTGGAAATTAGGCCTTCATTGAAACTGGGCCCTTCAGGCCCATGTTTCTTCTTCGCCCTAGCCTGTCAGTTTCAGAATCAGTCCAGGAGAAGCAAGAGAGCTGTACAGAAAAATCTGAAGAAGCGAGAGCGTCTTCTTCGTCTTTCCTCATGTCGGACGCTTACTGGAGGTACGGTGATGCACGCCCGCCCCAGCCCTCGTCTCTCACTCCCGTCGTCGGCAAAAGACCTCGGGCAGATTATGGTATGGTTGAAACCAAAGTTCGAGTTTTCTCTTTCATTTCCTGCTTCAACTTTGTCTCTTCCCTGTTCCTGGCTCACCGTTCGCGCTTATGTTCCCGGATTGGTTTCCTGTTTCTTTTTGTTTTTTTTTTTTGTTTCTCGGTATTCTCCGATTGGGCTACCAAGCTGTTCTAAATGGAAGTTGCTAGCTGTTATTTTGGTCAAATTCTCTTCTGCGCTTTGCTGCTTGGCGTGTTATGTTTTTAAATTGTCGTTGCTTTCTACCCTAAATCTACTCTCTGGCCAGTGGCAGCAACCAAGTAAAGAGAGTTGAAATTTTCTCTCTCCGCATTGGTGAAATTACTTTGCAAGCTTCAATTGAAGTTTGGATGTACTGATCATCTTCTTCGATCTATTTTCAATACTAGGTTTCAGAGTGGCTGTTTCCTTCTTTTTGATGTAGAGGACTGAATTCCCAATTTTCATTTTGTCATTTAACTACTGTGATTCCATGTGGCGTTTAAAATTATTTCCAGTCTATTGTTCAATCAATTATGATTTTAGATTTTCGTGGGAAATAATGCTCGTTTATACCTTTTCATTATGTCTGACAATGCTTAATATATTTGGTTGATCATGTAGATGCCACAAGTGGACATGAGTTGTCTGGTTATTATGCCCGTGAAGAAGATAGGGGCGCTATGCTCGGAATCAGGGACACAGATTCAATAAATGCATCCTACGATCGTTATTTACGTGGTTCGGTATGAATGTCACTGCAGAATTGAACCCCACATTCTGTATATGATTTGAAATTGTAATTTGATGGCCTAGCAATGGTCTGACCTTTCAGCAAATGTCATCCTATGGTGGCGGACAATCTGTTAGATCTTTAACAGGAGGAGTTCCTGTTGATGACCCTCGTATTGTTGGAATGGGAACTGTCGATCCAGGAGCAAACGTGAAGGATCGACCCATGGGATTTGGTGGTGGAATAGCTGAACTTCCCCTTCCACCAGATGCAACTAGTACATTATTTGTTGAAGGCTTGCCTTCCAATTGCACGCGACGAGAAGTAGCTCGTATCCTTTGTTGTCTACTTCTCTTTGACGCTTCAATTCAGATCTCTACACTGAATTTATTATGCATGTATTCGGTACTGAATCAGTGTTCTTGCTATCTTCTAGCAATTTTCTTTTACTTCAATCTATAGATATATTTCGCCCTTTTGTTGGATACAAAGAAGTGAGGCTTGTCAACAAAGATTCAAGAGTTGTAAGTTTTGTTGACGAGACACTTGTTTTGATGGTATCTAAGGTCAATGTTCCTTATTTTGTATTATTGTTATTTTTATCTGTGCAGCCAGGAAGAGATCCGCTGGTGCTTTGTTTTGTTGATTTTGTCAGTCCTGCTCACGCCGCTACCGCATTGGATGCCTTACAAGGTTTTTTTTCTACTATCAAGGAGACCTTTGGATCTATAATCTTGCTTTTATACTGATCACATTTTCCTTTATTTTTCCTTTGTTGGCTCATATGGGATAAAAGAGAATTTGGCCGACTACTCTTTAGTTCTTGGTTCAGTATTTTATACTGCCCTCTGATTAAGATATTCTACTTATTTTTTTGGAGTTCGTAATTACCTTATCTAGTTTTAAGATTGTTGTGATGTTGCATGTGTGGTGTAGAATAGTAAGAAGGTGCTGCTACCATTCAGGTTTATGTATCATTCCTTTCCTTCAACTTAAATTATCTTCAGTAGTGCCATGATTATAGATGCTCGGTCTGGCTTTGTTGTTAATTCCAATCAGTTACCTAATTTGGATGTCGAGTTCAATGCATGATTTTTCCTTTTCTTCTATTTTGGGGATGAATTGATCAGAGCTTAGTGAGTTGTTGATTCTTAACGATCTTTGCCAAAGAGTGTCTTTACATAAGTTGCTCTTCTCATGTCGATAGAAATTAGTTTAGATATAAGGGTTTATGTAGTGTGCGTAAACAAGGCTGCCGGCTTCTTGGTGAATATTTGGGTAAGGTTCTATTTCCTATTAGCTTGCTTCCATCCATATTCTACTCGGTTTTCTTCTTCCTTAGAGAGAACCACACCTGTTTTGCAAAGCTGCTGTGTCCAGCTTCGAGTTCCGAAAAGCTTTTCTGAGCCATTTTTTATTTCACTTGTGCTATCGACCTAAAGAATGTTGGGAACAACCACCACACCCCCATAAAACTTCTCTTTAAGTTCCAGCCCCTAACTCCATCCCTAGCCCGAGATATGCCCATCCTACTGAACCCCTAAATTAGCCCTAAATCTGTTGTCCGATTTTCTACCCGAACCATCACATTTCCAATCTTACCATTTCTATTTCATACACTCTTTTGATCAGAATTTTTTAGTAAAATTCGCCTAACCCCTGTTAGTAGACGTTTCTAAAATCTTAAACCCCAATTCACTGCACAACCCGAAATACACTTCTACAAAGATAAGCCCTATATTGGCCCTGTTTTAGAGTTATCAATGGCCGAGTATCATATTAGCTCTTGATTCCCGAGCTTGGACCACATCAGCAGGTATGCACAAGGAAAATAGAAGTCTTCCAGCACATACCTGAATGTTCTTGATACTAGTAGCATATTGTATTAGATTTTAACTGAGCCTCCATTTCCTAAGGAAGACACAGGTTTTCTTTTTCTCATCTTTTGCTTGCTTATTTATGTTATATTGATCTATGGGCTTCATTTATTGAGTGAACAAATTGCACATAGATCAATACAGGTTTTTTCTTGTCTTGAAACCCGAATATGTTCTAGGCTGATGACTACTCGAATGCGCAAATTTTTCTTGGGGAACTTTTCACTCATTCACGCAGAATGACAATGAGCTAAGTCTTATATCTTGAGGTTAAATTCTGAGCTTTTTGGGAGGGTTAGTCCTGATGGGACCAATAGAAAATTTTGATTAGTGATACATTGGTTATAATTGAGTTTTTTCATATAAGTGAACGTACTATCTTGCCTGTCTTTGTGTAGTCCGAATTACTAAGCCTGTCCACGTGTTGCTATTGCATCAATTGGTGAAAGCTCGATTTTGCAGGTTATCCGTTCGATGAGGATGATCGAGATTCTGTCAATTTACGGTTGCAATTTGCCCGCAACCCTGGTGCTAGAGCTGGTGGTGGGCAGCGTGGAAAGCGTTGAGTGATGCGATTTTCAGGTGATAACCGGTTAATTCAATCCGCTCCATGCTTTATTTACTTGGCAGTGACGGTCTGCGAAAGTCCTTTTCAATGAAATCTGAATATCGCGCCATTTTTATATGTAGGGTTGGGTGGAAGGAGAGATGTCATGTTTATAAACGACAGTACACCGAGAGCTAACCGCGCCTAGTTAGATCGGCTCATTTATTTTAGCAACTCTTAGATTAAGTATTGTTTTATATGCATGAGTTGCGTGCGGTTAAGTGGATTTAAACGACGTTACTTTGCGTGGTAATAGGATTTATTCAGCTTTGCGTATCTTATTGATCACAGATCAGGTGCAATGAGCGAGGGCCAGAACATTGGTAGTGTTGTCGTGGAAGAACATGTGAATGTGATTTCGATGTTTGTTCTGTTCTGTTCACTCTGTTTTGATCTTCTTTTATTTTTTAACAGGCTAAAGTTAAAAAAAAATCATCCAACTATCGGGTGCAGCACGAATCAGTTACCGAATTATCGAAAATAATGAACTAATAACAAGTCGGACATATAAAAAGATGGTTGTGTCGGCGTCAATTGTTGAGACATGTGAAAGCGTGCCAGGTGAACACGACGAGTTAAATGCATGTAGACGGTCATTCTTTTGAAAAAAAATGATCATTTTTTTCAATTTTTAAAAGTAAATATTGTTTGAATAATTGAAATCTTTATCACACTTATAATAATTTAAGATAATATTTAAAATTTTTATGATTTTTTTAGCTATTTGACTTATTATAATTTTTTAAATACTGAAAATAAATAAAAAATCACTTAAAATGAATGATATTAATTTAAAGATAATTTTTTTATGATTTTGAACACATGATTATTTTTTTTAAATACTTTCATGCACGAGTGATTCATTTCATGGTTCAATGTCCATGGTATTATTCAGTGTACAGACCATTGCGTGATTTAGTAAAATTTTGAAAGGTCATAATTTACGCTTGTTGGTCCGATTTGGACGAATATTTTTTGGTTTCATGTTGCTCGTCGAGATCTACGCTATCGCAAATCTCAAATGGGAGTTGTCCAACTTTCGGGTTTTAGAAATCTCTTTTGGTGCCTCATTTTTTCTTATCCGTTTATAATCTACAAATCTCTGCTTGTTCCGATCAAGATTTTTCTGTGTTGCGGCACTAATATTTTCAGGTGCTGGGTTTTGTGTGTGGCTGGAATATTCAGGAAATTCATGGCCGAGCCGGGGGAGATGTGGTGGCCGTCTTACCTGGTCCATGTCTCTTTGTTCGGGGCTCTTCACGAGAAGGAACAGAGGCTCAAAGGCGGCACCACTCGAACCCAATTCTTCCTCCTGGCTATGATCTGCAGCTTCGCTTGCTACCTCCTCCCCGGCTATCTCTTGGTGGGGCGTTCTCTTAGTCGATGGAACGAGTAACCAACTCAGTAAGAAAGTTATACATAATGCATTCTAGTTAAAACTTATGTTTTCTTTTTTCTTAAAACAACACGATCCATCTAGGATGATGCATGAATTAAGTAATTTAGTTAAAATCACGTTTATTTTCTTTATCATCAGTATTAAAAACTAGGTCTTTCTGACCCTTGTGAGGTATTCAAAAACCTATCACGTACATAAGTGACTATAACAAGAAACTATCCTCACAATAAGAAATCATCCTCAATGAAAAACGAATGACGCTCAAGGACCGCTCCAAATACACACAACAGAAAGAAGAAGCTAGAACGCTTAGTGTCTCGAGATACAGAAGAATCTGACATTCGTCATCCGTGAGGTCAGGGCCAAGCCACACCGATCCAACTCACATAATTTATTCATATCATGCTCCTCTCACCCACTCACCTCATAATAAAAGAATACTAATAAAATCATCACAAACATTCATAATGGTATCTCAAACAAACAATCCAATAATCTAGATAAAAATGAATTTAGTTTGATCAAGAATAATTATATACAATTTAAATCAAATCAATTAAATTGCATATATCAAAAAAATAGATGTGTCGGCTACTGAACTCGTCTTCGTTTAGGTGTAAGCCACCAAAATATATTTTTATCAATTAAGAATCATGCAATAAATGTATAATGTAAAAAACATAATTAACTTATCTTTCGAAGCGAGTCCTTTATTTTTCACATTTTTCCATGATTTTTGTTGTTAACCCCCGGCTAAATTTAAATCGTCTAGGAAGCTTAATCAATATTGATACAAGCTCAATACCGCGTCAAAATAATTGATGTCTCATACTCACATTTGATTCCAAAATAATAATAACTAGTCTGTACACTAAGGCGTTTTAGGGTTATACCTCGATTTTCATAAAGATGAACGAGCTGGAGTTAGGACAACAAACGCTCTCATTGGGTCCAAATGTCAAAACAAATTTGTAGAAATTGACCGTTATCGATTCCGACGTTGTTTGGTAGTCTCGAGAGGTAGCCGAAGTCTCTTTATTATGCAAAAAATCTCAAACCGAGCAGAATTTGCTCAAATGAAACGCACTACCGCATCCGGGAGGTCAAAATTAATTAGGAAAGGTCATCTTGAAAAGTCAAATGTTAATGGCCAATTGCTAAATTTAAAGTCAAATGCTTTGGTCAAATTTATATATTCAGTAATATTGAAAACAACTGTATTTATTTGTGCTCTTATTTATTTAGTTATCTTTGACAAGGTTTACCATAGCTACCATCTTGGTATTTAAGTGAGATTATTGGGTTTTCTTTCCGATAAGTTTATATTAAAATGTAAATTTATTAAAATGTAATTGAGTAGAGCAAGCTAAGCCAAGCCTGAAAAAATATCGGACCTGTTGAGCTTAACGAGTCAAGTCTATCGAGCATAGTGATCCGAGTCTAACAATCTTTTTTCAAAAAGATTTCAATTCGAGTCAACTCACGAGCTATGACCCTAATGACCTGAGTCTAACGAGCTGAATGAGTCAAAGCGAGTTGAACTTAAGGACCAAATTTATATATGAGTATATGTATAATTTTATTTTACATAAACATAGGGTAAAAGTTAAAAACAAATCCTAAACTTTGAAGAAATATGTTAAAAAACTATGAATTTATATTATCTCAATGACATCAAAATATTCACATTATCGTAAGAAAATATTCTAAAAAGTTTCAAGCATTTAAAAATTTCATACGATTTATAATAATTTTTTCACAGTTAAAATTAAAATAATTTATTAAAAATATTTACATCATTCAAAAATTTTAATGAAATCTGAATATCGCACCATTTTTATTTGTAGGGTTGGGTGGAAGGAGAGATGTCATGTTTATAAACGACAGTACATGGAGAGGCTAACCGCACCTAGTTTGATCGGCTCATTTATTCTAGCAACTCTTAGATGAAGTATCGTTTTATATGCATGAGTTGCATGCGGGTTAAGTGGATTTAAACGACGTTACCTTGCGTGGTACTAGGATTTATTCAGCTTTGCATATCTTATCGATCACAGATCAGGTGCAATGAGTGAGGGCCAGAACGATTGGTAGTGTTGTTGTGGAAGACCATGTGAATGTGATTTTATGTTTGTTTTGTTCTTTTCACTCTATTTTGTTTTTTATTGAAAATGACGAACTGACCACTAACAACATGATAGACTTATTGCAAAATGGTCGTGAGTGGTATCACTTTTCGTGACACCCAAAACCACGCCAGGTGAACACATGCTAAGTTGGACATGTCAACCTGCCGCAATACCGATATGCGGTCGTCACCATGTCAATGTTATCTACCGTACTACATAGAGACAACGAGTTAAATGGACCTAAAAAAATAATTTTGTGTAATTTTTCACGGTAAATATTATTTAAATAATTGAATATTTACCACATACTTATAATATTATAAGAATATTTTAAAATATTTTATGAATTTTTTCTAATGATATGATTTATTATAATTTTTAAAATACTGAAAACAAAAAAATTAATTTAAAATTAGTTAATACGTCGAAAAAATTCTATTAATTTAACAATAAATTTTTGATGATTTCGAATACATGAGTACTTATTTTGTAAGTATTTTTCACGAGCTACATAAATGAGTGATTTGTTACGTGATTGGGTGTCAATCGTATTACATTCATAGTACAGACCACTGCGTGATTTAGTAAAATTTTGAAATGTCATAATTTATGCTTGGTTCGATTAGAATGATTTTTTTTTGTTTTATATAGCTTGTCGAGATTCGCTATATCAAATCACAAATGGAATTTATTTTCGAAACTAAAAAAACTCATATGTTGCGTCAAATTTTCTTATCCTTTATAATTCTAAAATCTCTTCTTGTTCGGACCAAGATTTCTTTGTGTTGCAACAATGATTTTTTGCAAGGGATGCGTTTCCTCACTCATATTTAATTCTATTCAAACTATTTTGTAATATGATAGGACATCATTATAAGAGTTTATCTTTAAATTTTGAGTAAAAAGAAAAAAAGCTAGAGTTTTGGGTAGGATTGGGCAAACCCGCCCCGACCCGCGGGTAATTACCCGACCCACCATGTACGGGTCGGGTCGGGTAACATGTAAAATATTTTAAAAAACCTTTAAAATTACGAGTTAGAATCGAGTTAGGGTAATTACCCATCCCGACCCGCATGACCGAATTTACCCGCTCCCTTCTGGGCAGCGAAGTTTATCTTTCTGACCTAAACCCGAATCTGAGGTAAGCCCCCCTTTTCTCAGATTTGTTCGTTTCCAAATCTGTGGTTCTTGGTCGATTCTCTTTCTTGCCGGCAGATTTGGGTGTTTGCTGCTGTCGCCGGTGGAACTGCCGGCGCTCCTGTCAAGAGAAGGGTGACCTTTCTCGCTAATTCTATTTTTCTGTTTGAAAATATTGTTTCTTAGGTGTTTTTATTGTTGTTTTAGTTTTGGTGTTGGTAGTACAGTACGATTTTTGTATTCTTCTTCTTCCGATTGTGCATTCTTTAGTGTGCTTGAAACTGGAATTTGGTCATTGTTTCGTTCTAGAGAAAATATTGTTTCTATTTTTTTGGTGAAATATTGAATAATTTGGTAGCTTGCTCGTCGACTTATTTTTTATTCGTTATATTGTCTACTGGGAAGTGTTAAAGTATTTCATCTGTCTGCTTGCGTTACTGATTCCTTCAATTGAACTCAAGAAAACTCTGTTGAGTTAAGTTATTTGGAGGTCGACTTAAGCGACAATAGTTGTAGTCAGAACATTGTTTGCTGCAATACAAGAAACTCACCAAATTCCAGAGAAACAATTCTTACAATATATCTCAACCATGACAAAGAAAAAAAATATTAATAGGAAAAGACAATAAATTAACAGAAGAGAAACAAAAGAAGAAGAAAGAAGCAAAAAGAAGAGTAAAATTAGAGAGAAAAGCCGTAAAAGGGATGATGATAGAATAAAGGAAAAGACAATAAACTATGTTGGCTGTTTGTTTCCTATCATTTAATAGACAAGTAAATTGACCTTCTTTTTTCTTTTGCAGGATGACAAGTACATCGAGCACTGAAATCGATACAAATGTTGCAACAAAGAAAAAAACTTTGAGATCTACGGTTGAGGAACATTATTCATTGATCGATACTTCTTCTGAGGATCCTAACGCAGAGTGCAAATATTGTGGTGCGGTTTACGGTTGTCATTCAAGGAAGTATGGTACATCAAACTTGTCAAGACATTTGTCATCCTGCAAAAAATATTTATCTACCCAGGATGCTAAGCAGAAGAAGTTGGTATTTCCGACGAAGAAAGATGCAGAAAGCTTCTCATCCAACGCCTCTTTTTTTTCTCAAGAAGGTGGACGTGAAGTAATAGTAAAAATGTTGATCAAAGATGAACTATCTTTCAAATTAGTAGAATCAGATAGCTTCAAGGAAGCATTCAGATATTTCCAACCGTCTTTTGTTATGCCTTCTCGGAGAACTGTTGCAAGGGATATTGAGTTATTATACAAGAAGGAGAGAACACAACTAAAAGACTTTCTACAGAATAGTAGGCAAAGAATTTGTCTGACCACAGATTGCTGGACATCCAGTCAAACCATAAACTATATGGTTTTGACTGGAAATTTCATTGATAGTAATTGGACGTTACATAAACGAATTTTAAACTTTTGCCAGATTGACGACCACAGAGGAGACACAATTGGAAAGATGATTGAGACGTGTTTGCATGAATGGGGGATTGTGAATGTCTACACGATCACCGTAGATAACGCATCCTCGAATAACGTGGCTATTCTTATTTGATGAGAATTTTGAAGTAATGGAAAAATGGTGGTTTTGAATGGAGAATGCCTTCACGTAAGATGTTTTGCACACATTATTAACTTAGTTGTTAATGACGGCCTGAAAGAGCATCAACCTGCCATTAAACGAGTTCAAAAGGCTGTTAAATATATTAAATCTTCACCTGGACGATTACAATAGTTTAAAAGTTGCATAGAGTTGATGAAAATCACCTACACGGGTAATGTTACGAGTGACACTCCGACTCGGTGGAATTCTACTTTTCTGATGTTAGATCATGCAGAAAAATATGAAAAGGCATTTGAAAAACTTATTGAGACCGATATTCAGTATTTAATGTCTTTTGATGAAGAAGGGCCTCCGAGCGAAGATGATTGGGCAACAATTCAAGAATTTTGTAAGTTTTTAAAGGCTTTTTTTGATGCAACATTGACAGTTTCTGCCTCTCTTCATGTGACTTCGAATGTTTATATCAGTGAAGTGTGTAAGTTGAAGTTAACAATCGATGCTTATGCTAACAGTGATAATGAGTTGTTGAAAACTATGGCTAAAAGCATGCAAGTGAAATTCAAAAAGTACTGGGGCAACTTTGATATAATGAATGCCCTCATGTTTGTTGCTCTTCTACTAGATCCAAGGTGCAAACAAATCATGCTAAGACATTGTATTTCACTACTGTTAAATGAAAACCGAGTTGATGAGTTTTCACTAAAGATTGAGACTGTCTTACACCGCCTATATTTGGAATATAAAGGCGATAATGGAAGTGCAACAACATCTACCCAGACTTCAAGAAAGTCATCTGGTGCTACTAATATATTATTTTCTTTGCTTTGCAAATCAGCACCTGATTCTGGGGATAATAGTAGGATGTCGGAGATTGAGGAGTATTTAAACAAAAAAGTAGTAACGTACTCTGAGGATGTTCTATCGTGGTGGAAGATGAATTCTGTTAGATATCCTATTTTGAGTGTAATAGCGAAGGATGTGTTGATTACGCCTATTTCTACTGTTGCATCGGAGTCCGCATTTAGTTGCGATGGTGGGGTTGTTCACTCTTTTCGAACCTCTCTCTTACCGAAGACAGTAGAAGCTCTAATATGCACTTAGAGTTAGTTGCGTTCCGAATCTCCAAGTTCCTGGAATAGCGAGGCAGATGAACATTATAACACAATTGATGAAGGTACATTGTTTTTTTATCTCATAAGTTAACTCATCACTCTTATTAAAATTTAAATATAACATTTTTGATTTTCTATTATGTTTCTTTTCCAGAAATTGCTGATAGTTTTGCAGAGCTTGGTATTGACATTGACTCACCGACTGTGAACTTAGCTAAAGGCGACAACTTACCGATGATTATTGAATAGATTTCATGTAATGTTGTCTTTGATTGTTTGGTAGAATATAAAACATATAATGATGTGTTAGAATGATGTTGTAAATGGTCGATTGATGAATAGTTTCTTTATATTGATGTAATATATATGTATTATCGATTGATGGATTTTAGCATGCTGAATGATATTTTATATCTGGATGAATTTAATTTGATTTAATGTTGATGACATGCCAAGCAGAGCTATCACCCGAGCCCGAGCTCGAGATTTTTCTAATATGTTTGTTAATTTTACAGAAAAATTAATTGAAGAATTATACATTTCTAAGCCAACTTTGGAGGATCAAACAAGGCCAAAACACATGATAATTTGGCGAGGAGAAAATGTTGATTTTCAACTAAAAACCGAGAGCTCCATAATCAAGCCCGAACTCGAATCCGATTGAAGTATCACGTTGCATGGCAAGTTGGAGTCCCATGCAAAAGTGATCAAGGGTTCCACGAATCAACTCACTAGCATTTACATGGATTGAAGGGATTTTATCACATTTTTAGCTTAATTTTTACTTGAATTTTACGTTGAATATTTGGAGAACCCGAGAAGGTTTCTCGGCTAGGTTTTATTTTGTTTATTTTTGCATGCTTGCATGGGGTTTTGCATGAGGAATTTTCGGCTAAGAGAAGGGTATTTTGGGCCAAGGAAGAATGGAAAATTGGCTGAGGAGATTCAAGATCACGTGGCTTTCACATTCTAGCAATCTCATTGGTCCAATTTTCCCTCATTTATGTCAATTTCCAGCATGCAAGTTGCATGCCTTTGGCCCTCAATTTTCCCTCCATTTTTGTCACTCTTCTCAGCAGATAAAACCTCCCCCATTGTGTGATTTTAAGGTCAATTTGGAATTTGAATTTAAGAAGCTTTTAGCTCTCTCCCTTTTCGGGCATCTTCCAATTTCAGCAGGTAGCCGGAATTCCTCCGGCCACAGTGGGTTCTTCAAGAGATTCCTCCTCCGAGCTCGGGTTCTCTTCTTGCTTCAAAGTCTCCAGCCTTTCTCAAGGTCATAAGGTGAGCTTGAAGTCCATAAGCTCCTTCTTCCATCGTTGTTTTCGTTTGATATTTCAATTCTTCCACCGGTTGTCAATTTCCGGCCACCGCTGACCGCCGTTACTATTTCATTGCTTTACGACCAATCCATCCACGTGATTTCCTTCATTTTTGGAGGGCTATCACCTATCTTCTTTCCAAAGTTCCACTCAAAATTTCAGCCTGAAACTAGATCTTATCTTTGAGTTATCGCCATCCCAATTCCAGACCCGATTTTGGAATTATCTGATTATCGTTTTCCATATAACCTAACCTGATTCTCCCACTTCCTAAATCTAATCCCCCTCCATTCCATGTCATTTGGTATCAGATCCATAAATCCCTCCCCACCTTCCTTTTTACCTCTGTTTTTGTGTGATTTTAAGTTTGAAGGATGACCACAAGGAGTGATTCCCATTACAAACCAAACCGGGATCCGATTGATCCTAGCAGCCCGGTTAGTCCATCTTATCCACATCCAAAACCAAATCTTCTTGAATCCAGCCTTCAACGACAAATTGATGAGCTCAATAAAAGATTTGATATAGTGTTACAAAAGTTGGAGCACATTTCTCCTTCTTTGAGGAGTACTCCGAACCAACCACCAAGGAGAAGGCCGAATCATGGCTCGAGAAGATCTCGAGAGTTTAAGTCCGAAGAGTCGGATGATGAAGAATATGGTTTGCATGATCTCAACTCCAGAGATGATGATATGAGGCATGTTAAGGTATCTATTCCTCCTTTCAATGGATCTTGCAATGGTGATTTGTTTATTGATTGGATGGAGAAAGTTGACAAGATCTCTGAATGCTATAACTATTCCGAGAAGTTTAAATTACAATTTGTTTCATTGGAACTTACAGGATATGCTAGTCTATGGTGGGATAATTTGAAAATTCAGAGAAGACGTGATGGTGAAGAGAGTATTAATAGTTGGAAAATGATGAAATCAATTATGAGGAGAAGATTTATACCGGCTCATTACAAACAAGAGCTATTTCTTCAATTACAATCTCTTAAGCAAGAATCTCTCTCGGTCGAAGAATATCTTACCGAATTTGAAACTCTCTGAATTAGATGTGACTTACAAGAACCAGATGAACAAATTATAGCTCGGTTTATTAGAGGTTTACACCGAGACATTAGTGATATTGTGGAGTTGCAATTGATCGACTCTATGGATTCGATTATTCAAATGGACTTGAAAGTGGGAGGCAAATGAAAAGAAAGGGCAAGGGAATAGTGAGCCGAGCAAGTCCTAAGGCTATTACTCTTTTTAAGCCTAATACAAAGGTGGAGAACAAGATTCCTTTCGTTCAACCTTGGCTGAAAAAGAAGGATAATTAGCCTAAACTGATGGAAGAAGATAACCAGACTCGAACACGGGAGATCAAGTGTTTTAAGTGCCTTGGTCTCGGAAATATTGCATCCCAATGCCCTAACAAACGTGTGATGGTTATTAGAGAGGAAACAAGTGAAGTTTTCAATAAAGATGAAGTGAAGGAAAAGTCGGATATAAGTTTGGAATCCGAAGGAGAAGAATGCGGAGCACAAGAAGGCCCCTTATTATTAGTTATCCGAGGGTTACTTGCCACTCAAAGCCAACAAGAGGAACTCCAAAGAGAAAGTTTATTCCATAGTAGATGTCTAATCCAAGATAAGGTATGCTCAATTATTATTGATGGTGGAAGTTGTGTTAATGTGGTTTCCCGAGAGTTAATTGACAAACTCGGAATAAAAACTAACTTTCACCCGAAGCCTTATAAATTACGTTAGATAAAAGGAAGACCTCAAGGTTACCAAGCAAGCGTGCATCGAATTCTCTATTGGAAGTTACAAGGATCAATTGATGTGTGATGTGGTTCCCATGAGCTCAAGCCATTTTACTCGGGAGACCATGGCAATTCGATCGGAAGGTTAGGCACGATGGTTTTACAAACCAATATTCTTTTAAGTTCGGTGAACGATCTATCAAGCTAGTTCCCCTTGAACCCGAACAAGTGGCCAAAGATGAGATCACAAGGAAGGAGAATTTATCTAAGAATAACTTGATTATGATCAAGGAGGGATCCGTGCCTACTCAAGAAGGAACACTCGTGATAAAGGATCAAAAGGTCTTATGTGTTAAGATTTCCAAAACACTCTCAAGGTGGTTAGTATCTTTACCCGAACTCTTTATTAATTACTTGTTTATGATTGGATGAAGGAAATCTACAAATCTGAATTGAACTTAAGGAAGAAGAATTATGATCTTCTTAATATGGAGAACTCTTCAAGCAATGATGAACAATTTGGTAATTCTAGTAAAGGAGTCTACAGTCCACTCATCAAAAGAACCAAGGAGAAAGAGGAAGCTAGCTATGATCATTGGATGAGGTACTTGGAATCCTTAATAGAATACTTCCATGGAATATATATTGTTGATTATATTGGAAACATTATGGTTTATAAAAGGGATAATGAAACTCATGTTGATTTAGTTATCCGGTTGTATAGTACAAACCATATTGTTGAATTGTTTAGCCGTGGAAAGAATGATGTTGTGGTGAAGGGCATTGAATCATATGACTCAAAACTAGAAGTTGTTCAAAGTTGGCACACTCTTAAGGCAGCCTTAAGCCCGAATTTTTTTTTGGATAAGGTAGTCGACCAAAGAACATGCAAGTTCGAGTTACTAGGGAATTATGGAATTTCATCCACATTTAATGTTCAAAATCTGTCTCTCTTTGCTGGAATTTTTTTAGAGACGACTTCCAATTGGATTTGAGGTCAAATCCTCAAGAACCCGGGGAGGATGACATGCCACGGATTGGCATGCCAAGCAGAGCTATATCACCCGAGCCCGAGCTCGGGATTTTTCTAATATGTTTGTTAATTTTACAGGAAAATTAATTGAAGAATTATACATTTCTAAGCCAATTTTGGAGGATCAAACAAGGCCAAAACACATGATAATTTGGCGAGGATAAAAGGTTGATTTTCAACTAAAAACCGAGAGCTCCGTAATCAAGCCCGAACCCGAACTCGATTGAAGTACCACGTTGCATGGCGAGTTGGAGTCCCATGCAAAAGTGATCAAGGGTTCCACGACTCAACTCACCAGCATTTACATGGATTGAAGGGATTTTATCACATTTTTAGCTAAATTTTTATGTGAATTTTACGTTGAATATTTGGAGAACCCGAGAGGGTTTCTCGGCTAGGTTTTATTTTGTTTATTTTTGCATGCTTGCATGGGGTTTTGCATGAGGAATTTTCGGCTAAGAGAAGGGTATTTTGGACCAAGGAAGAAGGAAAAATTGGCTGAGGAGATTCAAGATCACGTGGCTTTCACATTCTAGCAATCTCATTGGTCCAATTTTCCCTCATTTATTTCAATTTCCAGCATGCAAGTTGCATGCCTTTGGTCCTCAATTTTCCCTCCCTTTTTCCCACTCTTCTCAGCAGATAAAACCTCCCCCATTGCGTGATTGTAAGGTTAATTTGGAATTTGAATTTAAGAAGCTTTTAGCTCTCTCCCTTTTTGGGCATCTTCCAATTTCAGCCGGCAGCCGGAATTCCTCCGGCTACTGTGGGTTCTTCAAGAGATTCTTCCTCCGAGCTGGGTTTCTCTTCTTGCTTCAAAGTCTCCAGCCTTTCTCAAGGTCATAGGGTGAGCTTGAAGTCCATAAGCTCCTTCTTCCGCCAGTTGTCAATTTCCGGCCACCGCTGACCGCCGTTACTGTTCCATTGCTTTCTGACCGATCCATCCACGTGATTTCCTTCATTTTTGGAGGGCTATCACCTATCTTCTTTCTAGAGTTCCACTCAAAATTTCAGCCTGAAACTAGATGGGATTTTGTTGTTACAGCTTCCGAAAATGATTAAGGGGATTTTCCCTTTGATATCAATTGGGCTGGTACTAGGACAAGGGAGACACTTTTTCTACTTCTGCAATCGAGCTTGGTTTAGGGGCTTTACATATTTGATTCACTTGGGTGGAGGAGGGGAGGTTTGCTGGTTTGGGATTAGGCTATTGACCTTGACTTGGATACTCTAGTTTTGTGGCCGATCATGGAGCAATTTGAACAGAAAATTGACTCAGATTCGTAGATAACTTTTTGGTTGAAGAGATTACCCTGGAGCCCCTTAAGCTTTATTTCCTTGACTAGTTCCTTGGGAATATCCACTTCTATAAGGGCACGAGCATATCCAATTCAGCCAAGGAATTCCGTCAGAAGATCGACCATAATGGACTTGATAATTTTTGTAAAAATTTTATTAAGGCTTTGATACTCCAGCATTCAAAAGGTAGATTCTGAAAGGTGACCCAAATGGGGATGGTCTTAAATTCGTCTTCCCCAAAATCATTCCAGCATTTCCTTCAGGAGCAAGGTTTTGCCAAAAATCGTATAGGGGTCATCCCTTAGAATTTTTTCACATTCGGCACCCGTTTGAAAAATGAAAGTGATCCATTTGTTTGTATTTGGGATAACTCTAACCGGAACTTTATAGCTGTCCATGAGCTTTTTGAAGGCCGCTTTTCCGATGTGTCTACTATGAAAGTATCCGATTAGGGCATGCCCTGACATTTCCTTCACATACAGGATATCGGATTCCAAAAGATGAATCACCTCATCCTTGCAAGGATTGGGGGAAAGGTGATTCCCTTGGCTCAAAGTGCTACTATTTTTTTACCATGTTTGCATAAGAAAGAGTTGTGTCGAGAGAAGCCGAGTTCCTTACGGCCAGCTTAACCGATGAGTTGTTAGTTGCCAGATTGGATTTTAAAATGAATTATTTTCATAACGGTTATGAAAATCTCTATCATTTAAAATTTAAAACTGATTTTAAAAAATATTTTAACGTTTAAAATATTTAAAAAATATAAACTGATTTTCAAAATTTAAATTGAATTTGATTTCATTATATAATTTCATATTTAAAATATTATCGAAATATATACTGACTTCCAAAATTTAATTTGAATTTGATTTCGTAATATATTTTAACATTTAAAATATTTCCAAAATCCAAACTAACTTTCAAAATTCAAATTGAATTTTGAGTTCGTAATAGATTTTAATATTTAAAATATTTTTGTAATCTAAACTGACTTTCAAATTGAAATTTGATTTCGTAACTTCATTTTAACACTTAAAAGGTTGTTACAAAATTCAAAACAAATTACAAATATTCAATCAACCATTGAATACACGTAATAAACTTAAATAAATATTTGTTGAAAACACTTTTCAAAAATAAACTTTATAAGTTTGTTAATTCATTGAATAACTAATTATTTAATTATTTCATCCAATGAAATAAAAAACTTATTATAGGGTATATTAAATAATTAATTCATAATTAATTATTCAATCTTATTTGTTCATTTCTCTATTATTTGAATAGTGATAGAAAGTACACATGGACCGATGAACCTTAGTTTTAAGCTCCAATAATTTTTTTTTAATTAATATAAACTCTTTATATCAATTAACATAATTATTAACTCTAAAGTAATTCCACTAAATACTTAGAGTTGCACTCTTAAAGATTTTAGAGTATATTTACACAAAGACAATGCTCATTGATATAGTCACTATATATGTATTGATCTCCATTTAGATTCGTAATAGAGCTAGGTTATATCCGTCAACCTCTCATATGACATCTTTATCCTTGACTACCATTAGTTCTTAATTGAATAATTAATTCATAACAATTATGAATTGCCCACTAATTATTCGATTCCTGAACAAACAAACAAGGGAATGTTAGCATTCCCAGATATTTAGTTTAATTCATTCCCAAAATACAAGGTTTGAGAATTGTATTCCATACAAAACTGTACCAAGTAAATAAAAGAATAAATTAAAATAAAATAGGAGTTTACTAAATACAATGAATTAAATTATACATATATGACCATCATTATGATAAAATTAATTGTTCTATATTTAAAAAAAATTATCAGAACAATATATCTTATATAATTAATTATATAAAGTATATTTATCTTATGTCACCAGATATATAGTTGAGATAATGTTAGCTTTAACTATGATTAAAGTAACCATTGTTTTTGATGATGAATATGAATGTGTTGTATAATTGATTAACCATTAAAGAGAAATTGATTTGAACAATGTATATGAAATACCCTCAACAAAGGGTAGCTTTTTTTGTCTAACAAGTCGGTCGAGTTTTGCAGAAATTGTTAAGTCTGTTACAGGTTATGTCGACCTATTATCAGCTATGTCGACCTATTTTCAGGCAGCAACCTTCTTATGTCGACCGCTACGTTATATATCGACTGATGAGTTAACCAGAGAAGAATGTTATGTCGACCGCTAAAAGAATGTGTCAACCGCAAGATATTCAAGACAAGAAGTCTACAAGGTTCAAAAGCTTCACTTATGTCGACCGGCCAATATTTATGTCGACTGCATACATGTCAAGATGCCATATTTATGTCGACCGCTAAACTATTATGTCGACTGCATACATGTCCAGAGGCCATATTTATGTCGACTGCTAAACAATTGTGTCGACTGCATACATGTCCAGAGACAATATTTATGTCGACTGCTAAACAATTATGTCGACATCATACATGTCCAGAGGCCATATCTATGTCGACCGAAGCTCTTCCCAACAGAAACTCACTAAAACTTATGTCGACCGATCAAAAGATGTGTCGACCGATCAAGAACAAAAAGAAGAGATAACCCCCAAAGGCTATTTATGAATGTGTCTAAACAGCTATATTTATGTTGACCGTTCCCGTACTTATGTCGACCGATCCAGCCTGCGCAGAACGAAATCTATAAATAGCTGGTGTGATGCCGATTGAAGAAACGATTCTTGAGAGAGCAAAAAGAAAGCCGAATTGCTGCCAATTTTTAGAGAATCATTTCATTCTCTCAATCTTTGTATTTCTATCTTGAATATTCACTGGTGATTGAGAGAGTCGGTTAGTAACCGTTAATTCGAATATCATACTTTGTGAGCGAAATTGTAAGAGGGGTGACGCCTCTCCTAAAGAAGAGTTGCTGTAAAGGTTTGATTGACACCCGTAAGTCAACCTTCAAGGAGGTACCTTGGAGCGCAAACGTAGACAAGGTTGGCCGAACTGCGTTAACAATCCGGTGTCAATCTCTCTCTCTCTAACTCTATTAAGTTGTTTATCTTTTCTGCATTAGAGTTTTAGATTGAGTAAACCGTACGCACAACTTTGATTAAAGTTTAATCATCGAAGTAAATTTTTATTAATCTAATTCACCCCCCCTCTTAGGTTAATCTCAATCCTACAATTGGTATCAGAGCAGGAATATTGAATTGATTAACCTATAATTACTGTGATAATCATATGGCCTTTAACATGAATAACACTAACATCGAAGGTCAATCCACAACTAGGCCGCCCCTATTTGATGGAAATAATTATGTCTATTGGAAAACTAGAATGAGAATATTTATTCAAGCAATGAACTTTGGCATTTGGAATATTATAGAAGATGGCCCCTTTATCCCTACAAAATTAGAAAATGATGTTAGGGTCCCTAAGACTAGAATTGAATACAATGATCAAGATTTGAAAAATGTTAGTCTAAACGCTAAAGCCATGAACATGCTATATTGTGCTCTCTCTAGTAATGAATTTAATAGAATTCAAGGTTGTGAAAATGCTAGAGAAATATGGCGATTACTTGAAGTTACTCAC
>QAOC01028504.1:0-41951 GCA_003255005.1 Begonia fuchsioides | reverse complement strand
GTATAGATTTTGAAGAAACCTTTGCACCAGTAGCTCGAATGGAATCAATCCGGATGCTTCTCGCATACTCTTGTCATAAAGACTTCATTATTTTTCAAATGGACGTTAAGAGTGCCTTCTTAAATGGGTATATAATGGAAGAAGTGTATGTAGAACAACCATTGGGTTTTGAAATCTTTGATAAGCTAGATCATGTCTACAAACTTCACAAAGCACTCTATGGTCTTAAACAAGCTCCTCGTGCTTGGTACGAAAGGTTAAAGAATTTTCTCTTAGAAAGAGAATTGAAAATGGGCAAAATAGACTCAACTCTCTTCACCAAACATTTTGGTGGTGATTTGTTAATCATTCAAATCTATGTAGATGACATTATATTTGGAGCTTCCAACAAAAAACTCTGTGATAATTTTGCTACCTTCATGCAAGATGAATTTGAAATGAGTATGATGGGGGAGCTTAAATTCTTCCCAGGACTCCAAATTAAGCAATCTTTAGATGGTACATTCATTTGCCAAGAGAAATATGTCAAGAAATTACTCAAGAAATTTGGTATGAACTCTTGCAAATCCTCTATAACTCCTATGAGTACCACTACTAAACTAGATAAGGATGAAAATGGTAGAGAAGTTGACATTAAGAAATATCGTGGAATGATTGGCTCTCTTCTCTATTTAACCGCTAGCCGACCCGATATTCTGTTTAGTGTATGTCTATGCGCTAGATTCCAAGCCGCTCCTAAGGAATCTCACTTAAATGCCGTTAAAAGGATATTTAAGTACTTAAGTGGCATTATTGACTTAGGTTTGTGGTACCCTAAAGGTGTCTCTTTTGACTTATTAGGATATTCGGATGTGGATCACGCGGGTAGTTTAGTTGATAGAAAAAGCACCTCCGGTACATGTCACTTTCTAGGAGAATCTTTAGTTTCATGGTTCTCGAAGAAACAAAACTCAGTAGCCCTTTCAACCGCCGAAAGCGAATATATTGCCGCCGGCAGTTGTTGTGCTCAAATGCTTTGGATGAAGCAAACTTTAGAGGACTACAATCTCACATTCACTAAGATTCCTATCAAATGTGACAATACCAAGTGCTATAAATATCTCTAAGAATCTCATTCTTCACTCTAGAACAAAGCACATTGAAATTAGGTATCACTTTATAAAAGATCATGTGCAAAGAGGAGATATTATCTTAGAATTTGTAAACTCGAGTGATCAATTAGCAGACATTTTTACCAAACCGTTAGATGAGAAGACCTTTTGTGGAATTAGAATTTTTCTAGGGTTGATTCGATTCAATGATGCTTAGATGCATTGTATTATGCCTGCTGTCTGCCGCAATGGGGTCGACATAATGGAAAGTATGTCGACCGGACCATCGTGCCTGGTAAGGACGCGGTCGACACAAGTATTGATATGTCGACCGATTGATCGTATCTGCTAAGGAATCAGTCGACATAATGGGAAGTATGTCGACCGATTGATCGTCTCTATTAAGGAAGCGGTCGACATAATAAGATGTATGTCGACTAGTAATTCGTCTCGGGTAATAGAGAGGTCGACATAACCATAGATATGTCGACCGATGAGTGTCAAAACTCCCAGTTTTAAAAAGAACCCCGTCGCACCCTAACTTCCTTTCTCTCAACCTCTCGCGCAAAATTCTTCCTCCGGCGATTCCAAGCCCTTTTCCGACAATTTCAACCTCCCTTTTCCGACAAATTCTTCTCTCAATTCCTCACCCGCTCACTCTCAAGAGTTTAGTCTACGGTAAACCGATTAAGATTACAAACTCCTCATTGAACTCTTTAGTGGGTTGTAATGTAAATGAGTTTACGGATCGATACTACGAGCAAGGTAAGGAACCCGCTCTAGTTCGATGCTCGGATTATAAGGATTTTCTTAAATTGGTTGCTAAGGATCCAAACAACCTGCCGTACAAGCCCAAAGCTAGTGATCTCAACATAACAGAATGATTAGTTCATCACATCACGACCTACAATCTAAAGATCACATTAGCCATATGGAACTATATGTTCTATATATGTTCTTTACCCGACGTTGCTTTAATGTAGGATTTATCATCATGCGACGTATGATGGAAGTGCTAGACAAAGCATCCAAATCATTACCATTCAATACTTTGCTAATGAAGTTTTTTGCTCAACAAGGAGTAATTTATCCCTCTCCCGCTAATCTAATCAAAGTCAGGAATCATGATATCTACTCTGATTCGACCCTCGCACGGATGAGATTAACAAAAAATGAAGATGGAGAATGGCAATACAAGAGAATTTTGCCTCGCCGACCTCACATACCTCCAAGCTCCCCACCCCTAACGGTTGATGAAGCTCATATTCCTCTCGAGGATAGGAGACCTCAGAGACAGCATCGCTCCTCCTCCTCGATTGAGATGCGCTTAGATATGCTCAATGGCCTAATTATGAGCCTCACGACATCAGTTGATGCTCTGCACAAAAAAGTCGATGGCCTTAAGAGTAAAATTGATGCATGAGATGCATATTTTGAAGAGGAAGAAGAAGGAGAAAACTTTGATGAACCATCTGCAGCCATTCCTAAAGTTACCACACAACTCTCTCCGGATCCAATTTCTGAGCCAATCCCCTCACCAAGACCGGATGCAGAACCATTTGTCTCTCCGGTTAGATCACCTGTTCCTCAGCGTACATCCACTCCCGATACGGTGCTGATTCCATCCGCTGTAGACACTGAGGTTCTTACCTCTCCTACCTCCGTAGATACCGAGCTGGTTCCCACTCCAGCACTGGACGTGCCTGGATCTCCATTGGTTGGATCTCCTTGGGAATAGACGCTCCGTCTCTTTTTTCTGGACTTACGTTTTGTAGAACAATGCTTTTCATTAAGTCCTTATCTGTTTACATCTTCCTTGACTTATTCACTGGATCATTTTTTTTGATAATGACAAAGGAGGAGAAGTATCCATCCCTTATTTAGCAATGATATTTGATATGGATGTATATTTATGTGGGAACATGCAATTACTACGGGGGAGAATTTACATAAAATTCATATAACATGGGAACTTGCTCAAGTCATCTTTCAAACGGATAGTTAATCAATAATGGTTTGTCATCATAAAAAAAGGGAGATTGTTAGCTTTAACTATGATTAAAGTAACCATTATTTTTAATGATGAATATGAATGTGTTGTATAATTGATTAACCATTAAAGAAAAGTTGATTTGAACAATGTATATGAAATACCCTCAACAAAGGGTACCTTTTTTTGTCTAACAAGTCGGTCGAGTTTTGCAGAAATTGTTAAGTCTGTTACAGGTTATGTCGACCTATTATCAACTATGTCGACCTATCTTCAAGCAGCAACCTTCTTATGTCGACCGTTACGTTATATGTCGACTGATGAGTTAACCAGAGAAGAATGTTATGTCGACCGCTACAAGAATGTGTCGACCACAAGATATTCAAGACAAGAAGTCTACAAGGTTCTAAAGCTTCACTTATGTCGACCGGCCAATATTTATGTCGACTGCATACATGTCCAGATGCCATATTTATGTCGACCGCTAAACTATTATGTCGACTGCATACATGTCCAGAGGCCATATTTATGTCGACTGCTAAACAATTGTGTCGACTGCATACATGTCCAGAGACAATATTTATGTCGACTGCTAAACAATTATGTCGACATCATACATGTCCAGAGGCCATATCTATGTCGACCGAAGCTCTTCCCAACAGAAACTCACTAAAACTTATGTCGACCGATCAAAAGATGTGTCGACCGATCAAGAACAAAAAGAAGAGATAACCCCCAACGGCTATTTATGAATGTGTCTAAACGGCTATATTTATGTTGACCGTTCCCGTACTTATGTCGACCGATCCAGCCTGCGCAGAACGAAATCTATAAATAGCTGGTGTGATGCCGATTGAAGAAACGATTCTTGAGAGAGCAAAAAGAAAGCCGAATTGCTGCCAATTTTTAGAGAATCATTTCATTCTCTCAATCTTTGTATTTCTATCTTGAATATTCACTGGTGATTGAGAGAGTCGGTTAGTAACCGTTAATTCGAATATCATACTTTGTGAGCGAAATTGTAAGAGAGGTGACGCCTCTCCTAAAGAAGAGTTGCTGTAAAGGTTTGATTGACACCCGTAAGTCAATCGGAGTGAGCTCAAAGAATTGAGCGGGAAGAATCTTCAAGGAGGTACCTTGGCCGAACCGCATTAACAATCCAGTGTCAATCTCTCTCTCTCTAACTCTATTAAGTATTTTATCTTTTCCGCATTAGAGTTTTAGATTGAGTAAACTGTACGCACGACTTTGATTAAAGTTTAATCATCGGAGTAAATTTTTATTAATCTAATTCACCCCCCATCTTAGGTTAATCTCGATCATACAGATAAGACTACACATCTCAATGAGATAAATTATGTTTGTGGTTGTGTATAACTTGAAGATCTCGTACTTCAAATATATGTCATGGACTTGTTTTGATTATTTCTCTTTATATTTTATTATCACATATCTACAATAGATATGTTAATCTAGAGTTTACTTAAACAATCGATGAATTTTTTATGAACTTTATAAAAACATAATCAAATATGCAAAATATAATAATAATCAATATTAATTTATTCAAATGTTCAAATACATTTGCTTGTCGGGCACACACTCCCAACAAACTCCCACTTACCCTAAAGCAAATGAGACATGTCTCGAATCCCTAATCCTTTCAAATGTTCTTCAAAACGCTTTTCAGGAAATGTTTTTGTGAAGGGATCCGCAGGATTCTCGTATGATGGAATCTTATGAACAATCACGTCTCTACATTGGACTATATCTCTTGTTACATGATATTTTATCTCTATATGCTTTGTTCGCTTGTGATTTCTAGGTTCTTTAGAATTTTCCACTGCACCACTATTGTCGCAGTACAAAGTCAGTGGATTATTCATATTTGGAACTACTTCCAAATCACTAAAGAACTTTTTCAGCCACATCGCTTCCTTTACTGCTTCACAAGCAGCAACATATTCTGCTTCCATAGTGAAATCTGAAACGCCACCTTGTTTCACGCTTCTCCAAACTATGGCTCCACTCCCAAGAGTGAAGATAGATCTAGATATCAACTTTCGATCATCTGCATCACTTTGAAAATCAGAATTTGCATATCCAGTTGGAATGAAATCCTTACAAGAATACACAAGTATATAGTTTCTCATTCTTCTTAGATACTTGAGAATATGTTTGACTGCTACCTAGTGATCTAAACTTGGATTTGACTAGAATTGGCTGACTATCCATGTCTAGAAGGTAAATAACCTTTCTTGGAGTTTTGTATTAAATATCTGACAAGCATCTTGTCAATATACAATGCTTGAGACAAAACTAACATTCTATTTTTGCAATCTCGTATCAAACGAACCCTAAGAATGTAATTTGCATTTCTCAAATCTTTCATTTGGAATTGTTTTGCCAACCTTTTTACATATGATAATAATTTTACATTATTCCCAATAAGTAGAATATAATCAATGTACAAAAGTAAGAAGACCACACACTTGTCATTAATGAGTTTGTATACACAAGACTCATCAAGACATTGCGTGAACCCATAATATTTATTTGCTTCATCAAATCTTATGTTCCATGACCTAAATGCTTGTTTAAGTCCATAAATAGACCTATTCAATTTTGCAAACCTTTTACTGTGCGTCTATATCTATGAAACCTTCTAGTTGCTCCATATAAATGATTTCTTCAAGATGACCATTTAAAAATGTCATCTTGACATCCATCTGCCAAATCTCATAATCATAATGAGCAACAATAAAGAGCAAGATACAAATGAACTTTAACATAGCTACAAGAGAAAAAGTTTCCTCATAGTCAACTTCTTCCCTTTTGAGTATAACCCTTAGTTATAAGCCTAACTTTTAATGTCTCCACATTCCCGTCCATTCCTCTTTTTTGCTTATAGATCCATTTATTCCCTACAGGTTTCACCCCTTCAGGTAGATCTACAAGTTCCAAACAAAATTGGAATACATTGATTTCATCTCAAGTTTCATAGCTCCAAGTCATGCTTCTTTGTTAGTATCTTCCATTGCACATCTAAATGACAATGGATCATCCTTTTCATCATTAGTGACAACAAATTTTGCTTCTCCCACATCTCTGTATCGAGATGGTAGTCGTACTACTCTCTCGCTAAGTCTAGGTGGCATGATGATCTTACCAGCAGTGGTGGTTTCTTGAGTACCACGGGAAACAACAACTTTTATTGTTTCTGATCTGATCTCCTTAGCATTAATTTTTTCCAAGCCAATGACCATCGATTCCCCAATGGAAACATTTTCCTTTGGGATGTTTTTCTTGGTTTGAGCTATTCTTGTTTCCTTCGTTGGACTTGTTCTTTTTATTGGGGTTGTCTTTTCTTTTTCTTGCTGGATATGGTTTTTGACCCTGATTTCTTTTCTTAAACTTCTTCCGCTTCTTAAGGGAAGATTGAGAGAATGAGGATCCAACAACATTTGTTTCTTCCTTCTTCTCCACAGAAGAAATTGTCTCATAGGTCGTAAGCTCGTTTAGCAATTGAGTCATATCATAACTCAGTTTGTTCATAAAGTAGTCGCTCTTGAATTATAAGAACTGTGGGCTTAAGCTTTCTAAAATCATGCTCACTTGGGTAGCCTCATCAATATTAGCCCCATTTATTTCAGCCTCATGAATTGTGCTAATCATCATTAACACATGCTCTCGAACAGAGTAACTAACTCGCATCTTTCTATTCATGACTTCCTTGACATCTTCATGGAGAGCTTGGTTAGAAGGGTGACCGAACATGTATTGAAGAGATTCCATTATCTCATAGGCAGTCTCTATGTTCTTAAATTTTGTGCTGAGAACATCATTCATACAAGCAAGCAAATAACAACGAGCTTTATCATTTGCTTGTCTTCATGAATCAAAACTTTTCTCCTCTATTCATGAAGGATTTTCAGCTGGGACTGGAGGACACTTCTCAGTCAAGACAAACTTCAAATTGTTGTGCACAAGAATCAAATTCATGTTCTTTTTTCTAGAGAACAAAGTCATCTCCAGTCAACTTTTTAGTTGCAAGTAAGTTAATCATGAAAGAACACATATTACTATAATGAATAAATAAATAAAGATTAATATCATGATAAAATTCATATGATATATGACATAGTAAAATGATGCATGAGCATGCTAAATCACTTAAAAAATTACAAATGCTATTATAGTCTCGATACATAATATTTTTTCGTAGGGTTAAATTATTATCTATTAATAAATTTGTTCAAAATCTCTCATATTTTGAAAATTTATTAACTACAGATAATTTTGATTAAAATGTGATTAACACATTTAATCACATTTTCATGAGTGTATACCACCATTTCAGAATTACAAAACTTAACTTATGATTGTCGCCGTAGGGTAGGTCAAACATAAAATACATTTTGTAAAACTTATCTCAAGGAGATCAACCTTGGTATTATTTCAAGTGACACTCTCCGTAGGGAGGAGAAAATCTANTACTATTTTATTTCTTACATAATTCATAAATATTAATTATTAGTTTTAATAAAATTATATATATATATATATATATATATATTATAACAAACTATTTGGTAAAATAAAATCACAAACAATAACTATTATGAATGCATGTCATTGTTAAAATTATAAGCAAGCCCTAAATGCAATTTCTACATGACATGTGAATGCATGACAATGATAAAAATAATTTATCAAAATATAAAATAAGTGAAATAATAACTAGGTCTATTTGTTTATTTCTAAAATTACATGTAGAAACCCAAAATGAAAAATTATATAAAAAACAGTCACATCCAATGCGTACTTCAACGTCCATGTCTACATAAGAAAGAGTTGTGTCGAGAGGAGCCGAATTCCTTACGGCCGGCTTAATCGATGATTTCCGGGGACTTTTAGTAGGACTCAGATAGAGGTTGGTTTGGGGTGGTGGGAGACCAAGGGAATTGTCTCTCATAGCCCAATGTCTCTTGTAAAGAAAGGGGTTTACCACGCTGACTTTTTCCAACAAAAGACAGTGAAGTTGAAGGGATACCTGGAGGGACATTTTCGGGAACACCAAGTGAAGCACAGGTTGACGCTTGGGGCTTCGATGGTTGGTCATGCGGCTTGTCCAACTCAACTTGATCTGAGCAGGATTTCTTTGATTTTAGCTTCTGAACTTGATCGGCTCAGTTGCTTTGTTGGGAATTTGGGGTTCCCCTCGCACGACGGAATCGCCAGTGTTCGTAACATCAATGACGTGCGAAAAACATGTTATATGAAAAATATTTAATCATTAACATGAAAGATCGTTGTTATGATATAATAATAATTATATCTTATAAAAATCTCATTTTTATATTTTCAAAATAGTTTTAGAGGCTTTACGAAAATATACATTTCTCCAAGCTTGAGAAACTTTAAGGATTGATGATTGATTTCTCCTTCGACCTTTGAAACCTCCGATCTTCTATGTAAATTCTCACCTCAAATAATCACATGTGGGTGTGATTAACAGATCAATTCACTCAATTTAGAAAAGGTTTCTCTAAAATCAAATAAGGAGATTTCAAGAAAACTAAAAATTGAACTTTTTCCTCGAGAGTTTTTCAATCACTTCTGTTGTTACGTTGTTAGTTGCCAGATTGGATTTTAAAAGGAATTATTTTCGTAACGGTTATAGAAATCTCTATCATTTAAATTTAAAACTGATTTTAAAAAATATTTTAACGTTTAAAATATTTAAAAAATATAAATTGATTTTCAAAATTCAAATTGAATTTGATTTCATTATATATTTCAACATTTAAAATATTATCGAAATATATACTGACTTTCAAAATTTAAATTGAATTTGATTTCGTAATATATTTTAACATTTAAAATATAATCGAAATCCAAACTGATTTTCAAAATTCAAATTGAATTTGATTTCATAATATATTTTAACATTTAAAATATTTCTGAAATCGAAACTAACTTTCAAAATTCAAATTGAATTTGATTTTCTAATATAGTTTAACATTTAAAATATTTTTAAAATCCAAATTGACTTTCAAAGTTCAAATTAAATTTTGTAATATATTTTAACATTTAAAATATTTCTGAAATCCAAACTAACTTTCAAAATTCAAATTGAATTTTGAGTTTGTAATATATTTTTATATTTAAAATATTTTTGAAATCCAAAGTGACTTTCAAATTGAAATTTGATTTCATAACTTCATTTTAACACTCAAAAGGTTGTTACAAAATTCAAAACAAATTACAAATATTCAATCAACCATTGAATACACGTAATAAACTAAACTTAAATAAATATTTGTTGAAAACGCTTTTCAAAAATAAACTTTATAAGTTTGTTAATTAATTGAATAACTAATTATTTAATTATTTCATCAAATGAAATAACAAACTTATTATTGGGTATATTAAATAATTAATTCATAATTAATTATTCAATCTTATGTGTTCATTTCTCTATTATTTGAATAGTGATAGAAAGTACACAGGGACCGATGAACCTATAGTTTTAAGCTCCAATAATTTTTTATTAATTAATATAAACTTTTTATATCAATTGACATAATTATTAACTCTAAAGTAATTCTACTAAATACTTAGAGTTGCACTCTTAAAGACTTTAAAGTATATTTACACAAAGACAATGCCAATTGCTAGAGAATTCTATAAGCGGGTAGCAAAAAAGGTATGCGTTCGGTCCCTTCTTTTGGGACGACCCTTCCGTAATCCCGTCTCACAACGAATCTTATGTACATTAATCATCTTTCTCTCTTTTAGATGCATATTGATTTGTTGGAGAGCTCTATAAGCGGGTAGCAAAAGGGTATGCCTTTGGTCCCACCTTTCCATAATCCCGTCTCACAACGAATTTGATATACATTATTAAAGTTCATTCATTCATTATTGTTGCAAATGAAAGTTTATGTGTGAGAAACTATTTTCATTCTTTTTCATAAAACCATGATGCATGAATGTGCATGATACATGCATAAACTCTATAACAACTAAATCACATTTAAAAGAATATTACTATGCAAAATCATAGCATTTCATCTATACCTTCTATCTCATCACTAGCATGTATCAACAATGTATAAACAAATGCTACGAAATCATATTATTTTTATTATTACTTTAACCACAATCAATATAATTGAAACCTAGTACTTTGTAATGTAGTCTCATTAGGAAAAAAAACATGCACATGCTACTTACCTCAATTCCTTGGCACAATTGTAACACTTAACTCAGATTGAAGCTTCTAATTCGTTGGTCTTCTAACCTATCACACTTAAAAGTGTATAAAAACACCTTTTAGTGCACCAACCTCCCAAAATTTCTCAAATTTCATAAGAAATCTCTCTAACCTTCTTTAACTTTGAGAGAATAGAAGAGAGCTATAAAATTTTCTGGGTTCATCGAAGAAGCACACATCTCATTAAAAAAAAGAGATAGTAAAGCAAGAGGTGGCTTTTCAAGAAGCATGAGGTGCCAACATCAAAGTTTACTTTTATCTCTTTACTTTTTGACTAGATAAGTGTTGTCCAATATATCTAATAAAAAATCATAAACCTAAAATATCAATTGCTGTAAAATTTTATAGGTTCATCCAAGAAGTACCCATCACATTAAAGAAGGAGATAATAAAGCAAGAGGAGGCTTTTCAAGAAGAATGAGGTGCCACCATCAAATTTTACTTTTATATATTTACTTTTTGACTAGATAAGTTCAGTCCAATTTATCCAATCAAAAACCATAATCCTAAAACATCAATTGCTGTAAAATTTTATTGGTTTATCAAAGAAGCACCCATCACATTAAAAAAAAAGAGAGAGTAAAGCAAGATGTGGCGTTGAAAGAAGCATGAGGTGCCACCATCAAATTTTACTTTTATCTTTTTACTTTTTGACTGGATATGTAACGTCCTTCCTAGCTCGAAATATGTTTTTTTTTGTTTTTTTCACTTGCAGCGGAAAATATTTTCTTGTAAAAATTGTTTAAGGCATACATGAAAAATAAAGTTACTTAAAATATATTTACAACATGTTAGGATTCTTAAACTATTTACAAGCTATATGTACAAAGTTGAAAACTTCTTTTCCTAACCATTATTTACGATTCTTCAAAATCCTTGTCCGCAGGTCAAAATCTACTCAACATCGTCAACCACCCCCATGAACAAAGCGATCCATCTCGTATACCTCTCAATGTACGTCTTCCTCACTTACATCATAAACTCATCTATGAGCATAAGACTCAGCAAGTAGTATAAGACATGCATGAACATGCACATGATATGCATAAGTAAAACTTTTCTTTTCATTTTATTCTTGGTCTTTCATTCCTTTAATTTTTATCCTTCCTTATCATTGGGGCTTCCTCGCAAGGAACGAGAGACCACAAACTTGAGTCCACCTAAGGAGACAACCAATTCGATTCCAAGGGTTGAGAGACCATAAACTTGAGTCCACCTTCTTGGCTTTAAAGATGTTTAAAATAACCAACTATTTTTTATGATAATGATCATTTATGTGTATTATTAATTAACCATGTATGAAAGCTAAATTGAATAATGTAGTAATATATCTAATAGACTTAATCATTCATGTTAAATACCCTCGTTGAAGGGTACAATTAATGTCTAACAAGTTGGTCAAATGCCGCAGAATTCAGTCAGTTCTTCCCAGGATATGTCGACCGTTGTCATCTTATGTTGACCGCTCTATGGTCAGAGGCGTGTTGAATGTCGACCAATGATCACTTGTGTCGACCGCTAAAAATCCAGAGCCTGTGCCTATGTCGACCGTTGAAAATCCAGAGCCTGTACCTATGTTGACTGCATAGACTTGTGTTGACCGTTGAAAATCCAGAGCCTGTGCCTATGTCGACCGCATAAAATTATGTCGACTGCTACAATTCCAGAAGATTTTCCAGAAACTTATTGTAGGTCGACCGCTCAAGATTTATGTCGACCAAAGATTTTCCAGAAAAAGAATTGTAGGTCGACTTCTCAGGACTTATGTTGACAGATGCAAAGTTCCAGAGATGGACCTTGTGTCGACCGCAGCAACTTTCAAGGCTAATCAACGAAACTTATGTCGATCGCTCCCCGATTATGTCGACCGCTCGGGGACAACTACAGAGACAAACTTCCAATGGCTATTTCTTGATGAGTCTAAGCGGCTATATTTATGTCGACCTCCCGAGTCTCAGCAGACGCAAAAATTATAAATAGCTGATGAGAAGCCAACTGGAGCAGACAAATTTTTTGAGAGAAAAACATGCCGAAACGTTGCCAAAATCATTCTTGAGCTAGTTTACTCTCTCATCTCTTGTATCTACATTTGTTTATTCATTTTGTGATTGAGAGAGTCGGTTTAGAAACCGCAAATTCTTGAAACAATAGATTTGAGTCAACTTGTAAAGGGGTGACGCCTCTGAGAAAGAAGAGTAAAAAAGGGGTGACGCCTCTGAGAAAGAAGAGTCAAGTTATAAATGTTGGATTGATACCTGTAAGCTCAATCAAGTGAAGGATCTTCAAGAAACTACCTTGAAGCGCAGATGTAGACAGTTGTTGGCTGAACCGCAATAACATATCAGTGTCAAAATCTCTTTTTTCAACTCTTTTTGTTTGTGATTGTGCTTGCTTTTTGAATCAATAACAAATTCACATAGTTATTATAGTTAAATCATTTAACTTACGGAAAACTGTAATTAACCTAATTCTCCCCCCCACCACTTAAGTTAAAACCGGTCCAACACACCTAAGGGGACAACCATCTTAAACCCCTTTCCAATGATATTTACATAACTTTCTCTTTGTTTCCTTTATCTTTCTGTTTCGTTGGTTATTCAAGCTCAACCTGAAACAACCATTTTCATATTATGTTTCATATGAAATCTCATGCATGTAAATAGGTTATAACTTTATAAAAAACATGATGCATGAGATGTTCGTGATTTGAACGTGTGAAGCAATTAAGTAATATTCATAACATTAAAACAACAATCCATCATATCATAAACCAAATCATGCTTTTCTACATCATTTTATACGTGCATCTCATCTCAACATATAAAGCATAAAACAACAGCAAAGTCCTATTGTTCTTTGATGTAGACTAAATTAAGGGAAAAACACACACAATACTACTTACCTTAATTATCCTTAGCAAGTATTGCTGGTAGTAGGAAAAATTGTGGATTACCTTCACCTCAATTACCTAAAATCATTAAACAATTTTTGGAATCAATGCCATGTTTTGGGGTACTTTCAAAATATCATAACTTGTTCTATACATCATGAAATGCTATGATTCCAAAGCCTATATGTTACTCAAGGTGTCTAATTTAACGTGCTAAAACAACTAGGGCATGATATTAGTCTATCATTGGTTTAAGATACAAAATCTTAAATTGCATAGAATTGACAATTTTAAGGTAACTTTGATAAAATATGCACAACCTCTTTCAATTCTAAATTTCCATCATTCATAAACATATATATGATATTCCAACATGATTGGTTAACTAATAATCACTCTCAACCACGTAATATAAGGTCATACCTCTTGATTTGTAGCTCAATAGATTCCTCTTGATGGGGGAACACTTATCCTCAAAGGATTGGAGGCTAATTTCAGCTTCTTCCCCTTCAACTTTCACTTTCTCGCTCTAAAACTCTTTTGTCAAGTTCTCTCTCTCTTTCCCCCTTCTCTCTCTTCAGCACAAAAATAACTGATCATCAGCCACTCTCTCACCTTTCACTTTCACATTAGTTCTAAGTTATTCCTCAGGATTAGCGTAATTAATCATGATTAGTAAATCTTAATAATCCCATAATTTTCACTAATTATGTAATAATTATGATTTGATACTAATCCTATAGTGACATATGTCATATTTCGATTCACCTTCCTTTCCCACTCCTAGTTCACCATGCATCACTTCAACAATTTTTAATTAAACCATTTGATATCGTAAACACTTAATTTGTACACTAGTATTACAAGATAAATCTTGTCTAAATAATCCAATCAAAAACTTTAATCCTACAACATTAATTAGAAATACATTAATCTTGATCTATATAGTAATCAACCAATTAAACCTACAATTTAACATGTACTATTTGCATATTTTCTAATCGCTTAACCTGCATATTTGACCAAAAGAAGTTAATACAAATTCTTCATCTTAATTATACAATTTTAACACCTTAAATATACATATACTTTGCTATCGATAACCTACAAAAAAAACGAAAAGCGTGGTTGTTACATTAACTTTGCCCATAGACTTGCCAATTGACTTTGACGTTGCCTAAATGGTCTCGACATTGCATAACTTTATGGTATTCTAATTTTCAAAATTAATTAACATTTTGTGCAATGATGACGTTTAAAGTGGAGCAACTAGTAACACTCAAAATATTTAGGGGACAATGTTAATGAGCACATTTCATACATATATCTTTAAATCTGACAATACAAGCCCTTACTTTCCCATCATTTGCCATCGCCTTTTTTGTAATTTTGATCTACAATTTATGCTCCATCAATTAAACTAAAATTTGAATGCCAAACACTAATACGTATTATTTTCGAAGAGATACACATAAATTGTTGAAAATTAAAAAAAAAAAAGAAAACATAGGTAAATATATGATTGACTTTGTGTATCTCCCCACTTCGGTCTTTTGTAAGTCTTCATATTTTTCTTTTGAACATTTCCTTTCACTTTTGTTTTTGGAAGTTTCTTTGGAACCATCACACCTTCTTTGAAAAATAATATTTAAAATATTTGATATAAAATTAATTATTTAAAATAAATAACTATTAAAAGATCTTGACATTTGAATTAGTATCAACTATGAACAAACTTATCTCTAGTTCGAAACTGAGATTTCAAACACCAAAAATATATAAATAACTGTAAGACAATCTGAGCTATCTTTATCTACGTTTGACAGTGAATTGTATAAAATTTTATAAAAGAATATGCTACTCCTAATTTTAGACGTATTTCGAGAAATAAAACAAGAATCAATATAATTAAAGGATCTGAAATAAGGTAACATGACCTGTTTTATAGCATAAAGTCATAACTTACTATTCCAACTTCAAACAACTATAACTTCCTCTATAATGATGTGATGCTCTAGGTGTCAAATTGTTCCTTAAAGAGTCTACTGTAACTTCTTAGAAGACACCAATTTCAGAAAACTAATGTAACATAAAGTGTCGACCGATGTTGACAAAACAGAGAGCATGCATTTCTTGAAATCAAGAACCGGTCGACCTAACCTATAAGGTGTCGACCGATGTTGACAAAGCAGAGAGCATGCATTTCTTGAAATCAAGAACCGGTCAACCTAACCTATAAGGTGTTGACCGATGTTGACAAAGCAGAGAGCATGCATTTTTTAAATCGAGAACCGGTCGACCTAACCTATAAGGTGTCGACCGCAGTTCTCCCTAGTTTTCGTCTACTAACTTTCAACATCCATAACTTTGTATACAAAGCTCCAAATTGAGTGATTAAAATGGCTATAGATCACTCTAAGAGTTTACTCTAGCTCTTATGAAAGACATAAACTCAAATTCGTACCACAATTTGACCGATTTTCCAAAGCCCTAACCTTGTATATAATTAACTAATTTCACCACAATCGACATGAAATCATTCATTTTTATCCACCAATTAAACCAATACCATCATTTTATCATTACTGAACCTAAAAGAAACTCAGAGGACATAATAATACCTTGAACTTCAGCCTCCACGAAATTTTAGGATTTTCTACTTCACCCTTTTTTTCTTCACAGTACCTCTTTTCTTTCGCAATCTCACTCTCCCTTGGTCAAGGCGTGAAACAGAGAGAGAATAGGGAAGAAATTGTGGCTGGAAGGAAAAATGACAGCCAAATGCCTTTTATGTCCTTACTTAAGTAGAAACAATTTTTCTTTTACTTCCACCAATCGGGATTGTCCAAGTTTTGGCTGACTTTTCAACTTAGGTCGGTGAAGGTGTCGACCGCTTGACCATGGTGTCGACCGAAGAAATTCCTGAGAGCTATTATGTGTTGACCAGCTACTAAGGTGTCGACTGAACTTGAAGGTTTCGACCGCTTAACCATGGTGTCGACCGAATCAATTCCCGAGAGCTATTTTGTGTCGACCAGTTACTAAGTTGTCGACCGAACGTGAAGGTGTCGACAGCTTAACCATGGTGTCAACTGAATCAATTCCCGAGAGCTATTCTGTATTGACCAGTTACTAAGGTGTCGACCGGTTGCTAAGGTGTTGACCTCTTAACCATGGTGTCGACCGAATCAATTCCCAAATAACATCCCATATACTCTCTTAAACATTATTTTCTTTATTACCTTCAACCTACTAATTTACTAACATCCACAATACCTTAATACTTCAATATTTAACCAACATTCATTAAAAAAATGTGGTGGACATATCATTGATTCATCAAACACCCTCCTATTACCCATGACAATCGAAGCTATTATTTGCACTCAAAGTTTGATCGGGGCAAAATCTCCTTCTAACTTGGCTGCAATAAATGATTATGAAACTATTGATGAAGATATTTTTTCTCAATTTTTAATTTTCATCTCATTTCCTTATTATTTAACTCTTTCCTATTTTTTATGTTTTGTAGAACTTTATGGAAATAGATGTGTGACCTAAAACAGAGAAGTAGAAGAAACTTTGCTGACCATTATTGTTTAGTGTTTAGTTCATTTATCAATTATAGAAGAATAGCTTTATTAGTTTGTTTGGAGAAGATAATGCCATCATTTTCTCTTCTGCCAAAGACAATAGTTCTTTTTTACCACAGTAAAAGATTTCTCCCCAATGCCCTAAATACACTTTGAACAACCTTTTACTTAGAAGTTAGACCATATTTTAGGATATATTTAGATGGTTTAATTAGGTATTTTATATGTTTAAGTTGAGTATCTTTTTGAACTAATTAGTAGGAAGTATGAGGCTGTAAGGCAATAGGTTGTTTTTTGAATATTATTTAGAAATAGAATGAGCTTTGAAATTATTTTAAAAGAATTTTTTAACTAACCAAATAAAAAAAACCAACCCAACCCAAATTTTTTGAAGGGTTGTCAAAGAGATGGTGGCTTTTGGGTGGGTTTTGGTTCTGGGATCGAAATCGAAAACCAAATGTGTTGGTTTTTACCCTTTAAAACTAACTCACGTTCATCCCTAACTTGTCCTATAACAAAAAGTAGATGTACACCGTCATTGTCAGACTGCAATCCGCCTTTCTAAAAATTCAACATTTTGTTTGAGATCCAAGTATATCGATTTTTAGATATCATTAAATACATGATTCTTGAGGAAAAAGTAGTTGAGATTATAGAAAATCTACATAAGTTAAAATACAATAGACAAGTTTACAGAGTTTTTGTCTAAGGAGAAACTTGAAGTTTGTAGGCAAGGAGCGAGTTTACGATAGTCCACAAAATAAATTGTTGATGGAAAATTGTTGGGTCAAGTCTATTTTATGGACTTGACTTAATAATAGCTCATTACGGTTATTATAAATAATATGGTAAAAGAAATAAATCTATTTTTCTAATTAGTTTTCCTTTTGGAGAATTCTCTAAGAGTGATTCAAGAGAGATAAACCTTGAAGAGAAAGTCGAGAAAAAAGAAGAAAAGAGAAAATGGAAGACGAAGAAAGCTTAGATTTTTAGTAATTCAAGGCGGCACAATCCTTTCTATGAGACGACTCGCTCACAATTACAGTTTGGTAATTATCATTTTCTTCTAATATCTTCAAGTGTTACATATATTTATTTTTAAATCATTTGCCGTTGATCCAATGTTGCAGTGATAATATTAGTTGTTATCTAAGATTATTAATTACAATAATGATATTGGTGATCCTTTAATAATATTTAGAGAGAACTTTGGTGTATCCATTATTGATAGAAAAATAAGTTCAACTACAACGAACCCAATGATAGTTAACGTTTGTTTTATTACTACATGTCATTTATTTTATATCAAAGACATCTTTGACTCTACATGAAATCGCTCGGTTTTCTGATCGACCTTTCGATTCTCTTCCACAATGGCTGCGACAATGTAAACTAAAAATGAGATTGAGAGCAGATAATGATCAAATCTAGTTCAATGTTGCTTGAAATTCATTCATCCCACATAACATTTTCAAATAATAGCTTCCGAGAAATGTTGACATATGTGGATAAAGATAAAGATCAGCAGCCGGAGTGAGATAAAGCAATTCAATAGTGTCATTCAGCCCGAGACTCATGCTCCCGACCCAAGCTTGCTCGGACACTCGGCAACCACACATCAGGCTTCATCCCTCTCCTTCGCTCTTGGTCTTTCGCCCCTCGTGTTCACCTTTTCCATTGTTTGCCTTTCGCATCGCCTTCACCCTTCACCTTTTGCCCCTTGCATTGATTCACCTTCACCCATCGCCCTCGTTTTCGTTCCGTGAACAAAGAGAGAACTTTGGGATTCTCTCTTCAAAAGAGAGAAACAGCTCTCTCTTGCGCTTCTCTACTGAGAGCCTACCGCCTACATAGTAACAATCATCATGACCAGTTACTTGCCAAACACGGCCTTCTTTATGTACAAAGTGAAATGCGTTAGGGTGGGCAAAACAAGACTGGAATTGCAAATTGAATCGTAACCGTCGGTTCTAATTTTTTAAAAAACTAACTCAAACCTTAATAAAATCTTATATAAATCCTAAAATTAATTATAAATCAGCCCAATTACTTAAAAATTGACCCAAATATAATAAAAAAATATATTTTATTGTTATATTTTAATTTTTTAACTATAAAATGAAACCGGGTTAAAACTAGAATGGAACCGAAAACGTCAGTTTCGGTTCTGGTTCCAAAAATCTAGAACCGTGAGTTTCAGTTTCAATTTTATTTTAGGATAAAACTAGGCTAGACTAGCCCGTGCGCACTCCTACAATGCGCAATGGTAACTTGATTAACCCGGTTTCAGTTTGACAGCTATGCAAACTTGGGATTCTTTCATTTTTCACCAAAACATTTTTAATTCTCTAATATTCTGTCAATCTTAACTTGTCAATCACTCACTCACTCGCTCATGTTTAACTTGATCCAATTATTTTTAGTTACTATTTATCATTAATATAAGTTAATTAGACTAACAATTTTGTTTCGTAATTTTTCGTATGACTCATTTTTGTGGAAGTACAAATGATTTCTAATACAAGTCTCATCGATTGATTAGTGTATGGTAACAATTTCTTACATTTATAGTTGCACAATTTTTTTATTGAAATTGACTCACCTTGTTTTCATTTGAATACATTTATTGATGATAATATTGAAGAAATTAGGGTAATTATCTCTTATTTCTAATTGAACAACCCTGCATAAACATCCCATTTTTCCTTGAAAACATAAAAAAATAGAATGTCTGATGTATGAAAACATTTTAAAATTAAATAATTTCAAATTGGTAGAAAATTTGAAACAAGAGTACAGTGTAAATATTGTAGTAAACAATATACATGCGAATATGCTATTACTACTTTGGTAGCTACCATAAAAATGTCACTTACACGAACAAACAAGAGATCATACTCAATTATAATGGCAATACCACGTACAAGTAGTAGTGGCAATATTGTGTATTCATATGATAGATTAAGAGAACTATTAGCGAAATATGTAATACAATCTACTGCACCTCTATTGATATTTCAAAGTTTTGTGCAAATTATATTAATCTTAGTTTTAGATAAGTTCTTCAAAGTAAAACACAAGGTGATCATTAAAATATATATTATTATGAAATGTAAATTAATTACTTTTTTCATATGTTCGTGTCATGTCATTTTGCATGGCATCTGGTTTAGAGAGTGCACATCATATGGGGGTCAAGAAATGAATTGGACCAAAGAATCAGACTAGAACATAAATATTTTATCAGGTTTTGATCGATTCTATCTTTGTATCGGTTCTTAATAATGGAAAATCTATTTAAATGATTTGGATATGACTTTAATGAAGTAAAACCATTAAACTCGGACCGAACTTAAAAGGAATTTGTAAATAAAATTTTTATTTTTAATCATTAGATTTTTTTATATAAGTTTAATATATTAATATAACTTTTATAGATTATTCATTTCAATTTATATATTTAATCATTTTTATATTAAAGTTAAAAAATATATATATTTAATGAGAATCACCTAACCAAACCAAGACCATAACCGAATATATGGTTCGATTTTGGTCCATACCTAAATTTTCAATGGTCCGTTTCTTGTCCAAAAAAATTGGAACCAAGAGCTGCTATGATTCTTTGGGGCTATGTAATCTCCCCTTAGTCGGATGCTACCACTTGGTCAACTGGCAAAGTGTGGTCAAAGCTAGAGAGAGCCTTAGTAAATGGCTTCTGTATGCTTCAAGAGAGGAGGAGCAACACTAGAGTCAATGATGTGGTCGATTTATTTTGCTCTTATTGAGTTTTGCAGATTTTTTTTTTTCTTCTAATTTTGCTGCCTTGGATCTGTTGTGATAGGATCTTAATTCTTCGTTTTCTTCTTGTACTTTCCTCGATCATTTTATATGATTAGGTTGCTTTCGTTCATTTTGTTTTGATCGTGATGAGTTTTGAAGACGCGTTTGTCTTTCCTTCTAACTTTCCTGCTAGTTTCGCGATCTGTTGAGATAATCTGTGTTAGTGGACGGTTTGCATTTTGTTGCTTCGGCAGATCTATGATGCTCTCATTGTGCTATATGGTTGAGTTTTAATTGATTTAAAGATTGAGAGAGATGAAGAATTGGAGCTTGATCTTTATATGTATCTATGAGATCTAATATTCGCCTAAATTTGATTTTGTTGAGATGCAACTAATTCTTCGTGAGTTTAAATTGAAGGCGAAACACTTGGTCCCCCATTTTAGATGAATTGATTATATGCTTGTGAATTTTCAATATTTTAATATAAATACAATCTGAATTGTCTATCTGTTTATGAAATTAAAGTATGCAAAATGGTTTTTTTGGGGAGTGGGACAGTTATGGTGTCTTATTAATATATTTTCCATTTTTTCTGCAAGTATTTACTATGGATGTAATCTTTTTCTTGTGAAAGGATTTCCATATTGATTAATTTCGCCTTTGGAATTCAGTTTTCGTGAAACATGGGGCTGTCTTTTGCCAAGTTTTTCAGCCGGCTTTTTGCCAAGAAAGAGATGCGGATACTCATGGTAGGTCTGGATGCTGCTGGTAAGACTACAATTCTGTACAAGCTCAAGCTTGGAGAAATTGTCACCACAATTCCTACCATCGGTAAGTTAATTATCAATTGAATCTTATATTATATTAAATCTTTTTTGGTTTGAAATTTAATCTTTTTTGTGTTCTACGGAAACTGGTAACAATATTAGTTCAAGGAAGCACCTTTTAGTACTGTAATCGGGACTAGTTGCACCATGTAATTCTTCTTCGACTTGGCTGCTTCCGTTAACCCCGTGGGTGGTTTCTTCTGGGTAACTAGATCGCTGGCCGGCAGTGCCGGCAACCCTAAGGATGTCTCCTTAAGTCTTGATTTTCTCGGCATTTTCAGAGAGTAGATTATGTATTTAGATTTTATACATTATTTTAAGATTTATTTAAAGTTTATTTATAGACAATAATTTTTGCCTTTTGACATCACTTTAAAAAAGAACTTACTGCTATAAATAACTATCAATGAAAACATGAAGAAATGATAATGCGTGGACCATGTAAAGAATTGGAATTGATATACAAAAGTGATAGATGGAACTCCTAAGTTCTATGAAGTATTATGCTACTAGGTTTGGCATGTTTTATCTTTTGAAGATTTTATTTACATATGTTTTATTAAATTAATTAATTTTTATGAAAAATAGATTTCTGCCGCAAGTTTTAAGTTTAAATTTTAAATGAAACATAATTTTTTTGCTGTGTAAAAATATTGTATGTTACAAACTATTTTATGAAAAAAGAAGAAAAATTCTTCCGATGAAGATAATAATGAACCAAAACTTCAATTATGATTTGATTTTCGAGTCATTGAAGATTCTTTTAAATTGGATGTCAGCTCAAATTTTTTAGTTGATTTTAGTTTTATTCGAGTTTACATTAGCATTGAGTTAAGACGGGTCGAATTCAAATTCAGTTTTATAAAATTAAACTCTGCTGGTTTGATAGGTTAACCAACTCACCCTACTTAAATTCAACAACCTCTTCACAAATTTGATCTTAAACTCATAGAATAACCGAACATACAAAAAATGATTTAAAATAAAGCCGAAGTCGATGCTAGGTATTAAACTAAATTAAGTTAATAGAAATAAAATTCGTCAGTTTTTAGGATATATTTAGGCTGACTTTTGGAAGGGCAAACATTCACTAAATTTAATGTGTAACATATGAATTTCTATGCCTCGTATGTCTACTTTCTATTGGTTTAAGTTTCAAGTCATTCTGAGTAGTACAAAGAAAATTATGGTTGTTTTAGTAACGAAACGTCAAGAAATTATTATGAGAATTTTTAGAAATAAATTGTATAAGAGTTATTATTTGATTTAATTTCATTTTTAATGTTATTTACGTCACTTTGTATTATAAATAGTGGCTGAATGAAATAGAAATGAGACAAGAGTCCACAAGATATTTTTTCTTCCAAATTTTGTTTTTTTCTCTGATCAAGAAACTCAATTTTTTGAATTCCGATTTATTTCAAATTAGTATCAAAGCTATGTCAAAGTAAAAGAGTTCAACATTGTGGCAAATGCCGCAGTCACCACTCACCAAAACGAACTACGACAATTGAAGTATCAAAATACTTGTTTTGCTCAGTGTACAAGATGCGTGAGAAGTAGTAAAAAATGGCTACGAGAAGCAAGAAAATATTGGTTCCTCCACAACGAACCAATTGATCTCTATCTCTTATTCCAATCAGTAGATGAGTCAGGTTTTGAGAAAATTGCTAGTGCATCAAACTGTCTTGCCCGAATCCTCCCGGTTCTCAGCATCTCCGTTGCCGGAAAATTATCCGGGGGAAGTTCGAAATTCAAAATTTGAATTTTGAACCGGTGATTATAAAACTACTTTTCCTGGCATAACCGACTGAAGCCTGCTGCCTAGTGTTCATCTTCCATTTCCTGCGTAGCAACTCCCTCCCATCCCTGTCATCATTTCCGCCGTCCAGCCTAAATCCTAAGTGTCGGCTGCTCCATCCTTTATAAAAGTGGACTGATCGCCTCGCAGCCACCCCCAGTCCCCCCATTCCCCTAGTGGCTAATCCATCAAGTAGCCACTCTGTCCATAGCGTTCTCGGCAAGCCCCCAAACATAAAAGAAACATATAATCCTCCTGAAACGCTCTCATGCGATCAAGACAAACCTGCAGCTGGTCATCGAACATCATCGCTCAACACAAGGTCATTTGCAACCGTGGGAAAAAATGGCAGACACTCAGGCCAAGGGCACAACCTTGCTACTGTCCAATATGACGATGAGGAGATAGACTTGCATAAAATTAGTCTCCTGAATGTGAAGGAATCTCTGGGCCACGCCCTTGTGGGCTTCCTCACAGACAAGTATCCGGGCATAGTGGCCTTTGAAAAACTAAATTCCAGCTAGAGAACATGTCATCCAAAACCTCTCCAAACTCGAACATGCAAGCCTGGAAAGTCCCTACCAGGGTCATCCCAAACATTCACGGGTGGATTCTTTTCGTTTTCCAATCGGAGGCGGAATGTAAAAAGGTCCTCGCTCAAGGCCCCTACTCCATTTTTGGCAAGTCCCTTCTCTTAAAAAAGATGTCGGATGCCTTTACATTTGGCGATGAGCAGATAAGCATTGTCTCGATTTGGGTCACCTTGCCAAGGCTCCCTACTGAATGCTGGGGTGTCCCTATTCTGAGCAAAATAGGCTCCAAAATTGGCAACCCGATTATGACGGATTTGCTAACCAGAACTCTTGAAAGAGTTGTGTTTGCCCGTATGTTGATCGAGGTTGATGTTTCGGTTGACCTTGTTAAGGAGGTCAAATTAAGAGACTTCAAAGGAAACGTGATCATCCAAAAGGTAGTCTATGAATCAGTCCCTTCATATTGCTCCTTTTGTAAGACAATTGGGCACAACTCATCTGTCTGTAAAGCCATTGTCTCTCAGGCTGTCAATGCTCTGCCGGCAGAACCTGCGCCCGTGCCGCTGGGCCCTATTGCTGTGCAGTGTTCGGAAGTTGGGGAAATTCACCCGATTGTGGATGGGAGCGGTGCGCCCTCATCCGACATGCCTGTGGCACGTCCCAGGAAAAAAAGCGAAAAGCGTGTCAAAGCTCCTTCAGCTCCCTCTTACGCGACTATGAAGTCTGTGAAAGGCACCAAGCCAGAGTCTTCATCGTGAAACACAAAGTTTTTTGACATCGAAAATGATAAATCCCTTTTTGACATAAAAAATGATAAATCCCCCGGGCCGGATGGATACACCTCAAAGTTTTTTAAGGATACTTGGAGCACAACCGAGGCCCTCTTCTCTAATACCATCTCGGAGTTCTTCTCCTCTTCCATGCTCCTCAAGCAATGGAATCATGCAATCATTGCTTTAATTCCGAAAACTCACTCTTCCTCTTCGGTTTCTGACTTTAGGCCTATATCTTGTTGCTCCGTGTTTTATAAAGTAATATCCAAAGTTCTTGCTTATAGGATTTTGATCCCTCTTATCCGGATAATTGACCCGAGTCAAGCTGCATTTATAAAAGGTCGTTCAATCACGAAAAATATCTTACTTATGCAAGAGCTTATGAGGAAGTACAAGGAATAAAAAAGCCTCTCCAAGATGTATCATCAAAGCCGATATCTCCAAAGCCTTTGACTCGGTTAATTAGTCATTTCTAAAAGAAGTTCTCGTTGGCTTAGGTTTCCCTCCTATCTTCGTTAATTGGCTTTCGGAATGCTACTCCACGACCTCCTATTCCATATCAATCAACAGAAGTCTTGTTGGTTTTTTCAAAGGCAAAAATGGCCTTCGTTAAGGAGACCCTCTTTCTCCATATCTTTTTGTTATTTGCCTTGAATACCTCTCGAGATTGTTCAAATCCAGAACTCATCTTTCTCCTTTCAACTTCCATCCTCTTTGTAAGCCTTTTAATATCACTCACTTGATCTACGCGGATGACCTCATGCTATTAGCCCGTGGTGACCCTATCTCGGTAAAAATTCTTCATGATTGCATTGCTGATTTTGGTTAGGTCTCCGGCCTAAAAATGAATCTGGCTAAGTTGAGCATTTTTGCTGCTGGAATAGGTCCAAGCGACCTCAATGACATCCTTCAATTTTCTGGTATGAGCCTCGGATCTTTTCCATTCAAATATCTCGGCATTCCTCTCTCGGTAGGAACCCTCAATTGCAATCATTATCTCCCTCTGATCCGTAAGCTAACAGATAATGTTCTCGGCTGGAGTGCTTTCTCCCTCTCCCGTGCTGGCCGTCTCGAGCTTCTTAGATCGGTTCTTCAAGGAGTAGAATGCTTTTGGCAGTCTCGAGCTTCTTTTCGATTCTACGAGCCTGTTTCTTGCTGAAGTTTTTCTCTTATTCTTCCTTCAATCCTTTTCTTGGTGTTTTGCTCAAGGCTTGGCTCTCTTTCCGGCGTTCGGTAAGCTCCTTGTAGCAAAACTTTCGGGGCTTATTATTTTCGGGATATCTTTGTTGGTTTCTCCATTTTTCTTAGTGGTATCTCTGTGCATCAAGATTTCGCAATTCTCTGTGTGCTTTTTAAACATTTTGAAGGTCTTTACTCGGAGTTAGGCCGAACTTTCTTCTCTGATTTATTTGGTTTTTCCAGTGAGGGAGGCTTCCTATCGCGTGCCTCGAGAATTCAGCTCGGGCAGGTACTATTCGGGCATCATTCTGTAGAGTTTGGGCAGCTGCCCTTGTCAGGTGGTTGGCCTGAGCTTAACACATCATTCTCTGGATTGTCCATAGCCAGATTGGCGGGAAAACTCCCGCCATTTCCTGCCGCGCAATCTAACATGTCGAAGAAACTGAAGCATAAAGTTTGGTCCCCGTGTGACCAGCTAGTTGGGACATCTGGTCCCAAAGAAACGATGGAAGATCAACATAATGATCGGTCCCATGCCCCAAAGTTACGATGCAAGATCTGCTTTTGGAAGGCGTGCGCGCTCGGCTTTCTACCAATGCTCCTCCCCCGGACACTTTTGATAGTGAGTGCGATCTAGGAAGCACCCGTCCGGCTACTCCCAATCCTGTCTCCTACGCGGATTTGGTTAAAAACAGCCGCAGTGTAGAAAACGGTATCTAGCTCACTCGTCAAGTCATGGACGATGAGGAAATTCAATTGACAAGATCTGAAGCCGTCGACGTGAATAAGTCATCTGGTCACACCTTGGTGGGCTATTTTCCGAGTAGGCACCCGGGTAAAGAGGGTCTCAAGAAGCTCGTCCAGGCCTGGAAGGTTCCCATCAAGGTTATACCAAATATCCATTGTTGGATTCTCTTTGTTTTCCAATCCGAGCAAGACTATAAAAAGGTCTTTGCCCAAGGGCCTTATTCAATTTATGGCAAGTCTCTGCTCCTTAAGGAGATGCCCGAAGCTTTTGCCTTCAGGGACGAGCATATTAGTATTGTTCCGGTTTGGGTCACGTTGCCTAAGCTCCCGATATACTTCTGGAGCGCCATACTCTTGAGCAAGATAGGTTCTAAAATTGGGAACCCGATTATGACAGACAAGCTTACTAGAACCCTTGAGCGGGTTGCCTTTGCTCGCCTGTTAATCGAAGTGGATCTTTCTTCTGACCTAGTCAAGGAGGTCATTAGAGATTATCAAGGAAATCTGATCATACAAAAGGTGGTCTATGAGTCTGTCCCGCCCTATTGTGCCGTATGTCAGACTATTGGCCATGCAACAACTACCTGCAAAGCAAGTGCTACTCGGTCTGTCCCCCAGCAGACTCCGGTTGTGGCTGTGCATATGCCCCCAAGTGTCACCTTGGAAAATCTACCGTGCGTGCAGTTGAGAGCGCCCTCTCTCCGTCCCTGCCTGTCTCGAGGCCGAGAAGAAAAAGCGAGAAGCGCGTCAAGGGTGAAAGGATATACTTCTGGTGCGGACCTAGTCAAGGAGGTCAAGCGAAAAGCGAGTTGAATCGCAAGCATTACTCCCACATATCGTCTCAAGTCTTGCGTGCAAGAGAGAGCCTAGCATTTGAGTTTCTCTTGGGCGTCTTTGAGGTCCAGCCCAGCTCCCTCTGCTGCCTAAGGGACACGCTATCTCTCTTTAGCCATGCTGAAAAGCTGTTCTTTCAGCAAAAGGCTAAGTGTAAGCAACTTATGTTGAGTGATAAGCCGACATGGTTTTTTCACTCTTGGGTGAAGTCGAATGCTAAGAGGAATTTTATTGCATCCATTGCCAAGCCGGATGGTTCCTCCACAGAATCATTGGAAGAGGTTGCAGAAGTCTTCATTGACCACTTCAAAGGCATCATGGGGTTCACTTCGCCAGTCTCTCCGTTAGACGTCGGCGCAATCAATTTTGGGCGAAGGCTTTCTCTGGAAGCCTGTTCGGGGCTTATTGATTGGGTTTCTCCAGAGGAGATTCGTGTAGCATTGTTTCAAATCGATAACGATAAGGCGCCTGGTCCTGATGGCTTCTCCTCCAAGTTCTTCAAAGATTCTTGGGGGATACCGGGTGAGGACTTTGTCTCGGCTGTCCAGGAGTTCTTCTCCTCGAGCCGCCTGCTCAAGCAATGAAGTCACTCCATTATTGCCCTAGTCCCTAAGGGTAAGGATGCGGTCTCCCCAAATGACTTTCGGCCGATATCATGTTGTAATGTTTTTTACAAGGTTATCACCAAGATTCTGGCTAGCCGCCTCAGCGCTACCCTTGGTGATATTATTGATCTGACGCAAGCAGCATTTGTCAAAGGCAAAAGTATGGCTGAGAACATCCATCTTCTCTAAGAGCTAATCAGGAAGTATAACATCAAGAAAGATTCCCCTAGGTGCTTTATTAAAGTGGACATCACAAAAGCTTTTGACTCTATGTCATGGCCTAGGCTTCGTGCCTAGGGTTCCCCTCGAGGTTCGTGCCCTAGGCTTCCCCTCGAGGTTCGTTGCGTGGATCATGGAGTGTGTCTCCAGGGTTGCCTCCGCTAGGGCAACTGAGCCAAGCTTTGAGACAAGACCATCTCGTATGCTTAAGATAGTTTTAATAAGCGGAGATGCTCGATATCCTTCTTTCCAGGACCAGAAGCCTGCACTCTTCATATAAACCTGGTGGATCCATCGGACCCAGAGGGAGTCCTGCTTAGCCTGGATATTCCACAGGACTTTGGAGAGATGGGCACTGCTCCAAGCTTGAAGATTGCGGAAGCCAAGGCCACCCTTGCTTTTCGGGAGGCAGCATTGGCTCCACGCGACTTTAGCGGCCGAGCCACCCCACAGGAAGGACCTGCAAATTTGAGTCACTTTGTTTCTGACTAGTGATGGCAAGCTTAGGGTGGAGAGCCAAAAGCACTCAATGCCATGCAGGATAGACTTTATGAGCTCCGCTTTCCCGGCAAAGGAGAGGGAACTATGATTCCACGAGTTGACGTTGTCTCTAAGCTTCCCAATAAGCTGATCATACTCTAGAATCCGCAACCTATTTGGGGACAAGGGGATCCCCAGGTAGCAGAAGGGAAAAGAGCTAGGCATAATTCGCGTGGAACAAATGATTTCCTTGAGATCCGCTGCAGAAATGCCAGTTGAGTAAAACCTCGTCTTGCGGGCTCATGTGGAGCCTCGAGGACTTGCCAAACTCAAAAAGGCAGCCAAGGATTGCTCGAATCGAAATAACATCCCCCCTAGCAAGGAGGATGAGATCATTAGCAAAGGCTAAATGGGATATACTCAAATCTTCACACAAGGGGTGAAAATTAAAACCTGACCCGGGAAGCAACTTGATGGTGAGCCTTGAGAAATACTCCAAGCAAATTGCAAAAAGGAAGGGGGAGAGCGGATCCCCTTGCCTTAACCCCTTTGCTCCTTGAAAAAAACCATGAAGCTTCCCGTTGAGCGAGATAGAATATGAAGCCGATGAGACACACTCCATGATCCACGCAACGAACCTCGGAGGGAAGCCGAGGGCACGAAGCATTCTACCAAGAAAGGGCCATGACACGGAGTCAAAAGCCTTTGTGATGTCCACTTTAATAAAGCACCTAGGGAATGCTTTCTTGATGTTATACTTCCTGATTAGTTCTTGAAGAAGATGAATGTTCTCGGCCATACTTCTGCCTTTAACAAACGCAGCTTGAGCCGAATCAATAATATCACTAAGTGTAACACTGAGTCGGCTAACCAGAATCTTGGTGATAACCTTATAAAAAATATTACAACATGATATCGGCCTAAAGTCATTTAGGGAGACCGCATCCTTCCCCTTAGTGACCAGCGCAATAATGGAGTGACTCCATTGCTTGAGGAGGCGGCCCGAGGAAAAAAAATCTTTGACAGCCGAGACAAAATCTTCACCCGTAATCTCCCAAGAGTCTTTAAAGAACTTGGAGGAGAAGTCATCAGGACCAGGCGCCTTATCATTGTCGATTTGAAACAATGCAGCATGAATCTCATCCGGAGAGACCCAATCAATAAGCCCCGAACACGCTTCCGGAGAAAGCCTTCTCCCGAAATTGAAATAGCGAAATCACCAATAACCAGCCAAGGGGAATCAATGAAATCTCCTCGGCCGAGTAGATTCTGCCAGAGCTGCCTTCTATCCTTGATAGAATGCAGGCCATAAACAAAAGAAACTTTAGCCAACACCTTGGAGATGTTGCAAAAAACACTGGCATGGATTGCTTGCAGGAGCATTTCCACAACATCCACCGAAAGCTTGGCGGAGTTCTACAAAATAGAGATTCGGCTATCGGGATGGGAATCAAAATTCGTTGCAAATTTCCAACCTGGGAGCCTCTTAGTGACAAAATCCAGAATTACTTCTGGAGCAGACTTAGTTTCAATCAAACTAATAAATCAACATTAGAACCAAGGATAAGACGACAGACCTCATCCTTCTTAAGGGGCGAATTGAAGCCACTTATATTCCATGCCGCAAAAATCATTTGGGAGGAGGGGAATTACCCCGACTACCGGATTTGAACTGAAGCGAATCCTCCTTCAATCTGCTCCGACCTTTCTTTCGAGAAGTAACAAGGATGAAAGGAGTGTCCATATGCTGACTGGCCAGCGAGGAGGATGATGAGTCCCGCTCCGATAGGGAGCCTTGCGAACCAATATCAGAGGAGCCATCTCCGAGACTAGGGCATCCTTCACCGAGCTATTAGCCGGGCGACTAGCTGAAGGGCCAGCCAAATCCGCCAAGGGCTGCCCAGATTTTTCCTTCCCCGAGCGACTAGACAAACGACTAGTCGAAGGCCCAACCATATCCGGCTTGGGCTGCCTAATCTTTTCCTTTGAGCTCTGAGCCCTGCCTTGTACAGGCAACAAGGCAACTTTGGAAGGAGGGGACAAGACTTTTCCAGTGTTGACAGAGACTTTCTCAGGGAGATCATTGGGGCCTTTCTCAGACTTTGTGTTGAGCCAGAGAGAATTGAAGGCGCTATGACGCGCTTTTCGCTTTTCTTTCTCGGCCTCGGGATAGGCAGGGACAGAGAGGGGGCGCTCTCCACTGCGCGCACGGCAGCTCTGCCGGCATTCCGATTTTCCATGTTGTCACTTGGGGGCAATTGAGCAGCCACAATCGAATTTTGATGAGCAACAGACGGAGCAGCACTTGCTTTGCAGGCAGATGTTGCGTGCCCAATTGTCTGACATACGGCACAATAGGGCAGGACAGACTCGTAGACAACCTTTTGTATGATCAGATTGCCTTTATAATCTTTAAGTTTGACCTCCTTGACAAGGTCAATAGAAATATCCACAGATTAACAGGCGAGCAAAGGCAACCCGCTCAAGGGTTCTAGTGAGCTTGTATGTCATAATTGGGTTCCCAATTTTAGAACCAATCTTGCTCAAGATTGTGGCGCTCCAGAAGTCTATCAGGAGCTTAAGCAATGTGACCCAAACCAGAACAATACTAATATGCTCGTCTCCGAGAGCAAAAGCTTCGGGCATCTCCTTAAGGAGAAGAGACTTGCCACAGATAGAGTAAGGCCCTTGGGCAAGGACCTTTTTATAGTCTTGCTCGGATTGGAAGACAAAAAGAATTCAGCCATGGATATTTGGTATAACCTTGATGGGAACCTTCCAAGCCTGGACGAGCTTCTTAAGGCCCTCTTTACCCGGGTGCCTACTTGGAAAGTAGCCAACCAAGGTGTGACCGAATGACTTATTCACGTCGACGGCTTCAGATCGGGTCAAATGAATTTCCTCATCGTCCATGACTTGATGAGTGAGCTAGATACCGTTTTCTACACTGCGGCTGTTTTTAACCAAATCAGCGTAGGAGACAATTGGGAGTGACCGAACGGGTGCATCCTAGATCGCCCTCACTATTAAAAGTGTCCGGGGGAGGAGCATCGGCAGAAAGCCGAGCGCGCACGCCTTCCAAAAGCAGATCTTGCATCGTAACTTTGGGACCAGATGCCCCAACTAGATGGTCACGATGGGACCGATCATTATGCTGATCTTCCATCGTTTCTTTGGGACCAGATGTCCCAACTAGTTGGTCACACGGGGACCGAACTTTATGCTTCAGTTTCTTCGTCATGTTAGATTGCCCCAGCAGGAAATGAAGTGAGTTTTCCCGCCAATTTGGCTATGGACAATCCCGAGAATGACGTGTTAAGCTCAGGCCAACCACCTGACAAGGGCAGCTGCCCAAACTCTGCAGAATGATGCCCGAATAGTACCTGCCCGAGCAAAATTCTCGAGGCACGCGAAAGGAAGCCTCCCTCGCCGGAAAAACCAGAGAAATCAGAGAAGAAAGTTTGGCCGAACTCCGAGAAAAGACCTTCAAAATGCTTAAAAAGCACACAGAGAAGTGCGAAATCTTGATGTACAAAGCTACCACTAAGAAAAATGGAGAAACCTGCAAAGATTTCCCGAAAATAATAAGCCCCAAAAGTTTTACTACAAGGAGCTTACCGAACGCCGGAAAGAGAGACAAGCCTTGAGCGAAACACCAGGAAAAGGATGGCATGAAGAATAAGAGAAGAACTTCAGCAAGAAACGGGCTCTTTCCTTTTCTTATTTTGATAAGTAAGTGTATAAAGAAAGAATAGAAAGATACAGGAGACCCGAGAAAATGAAGAGGAAACCACAAGATGGAGACTCATCCAACAAAGAATCGGGAATGCCAGAACAAAGAAACAACATAAGAATTGGAGAGCCCCAGAAGGAGACCGGGACGACCAAAACAACAAATGTAGTCATAGCAACAAAAGGCCAGAAAACTACAAAATAACCAAAGAGCAGAAGACGGAAGCATCAAGACCAGAACCAAACAAAGCAGAAAGAGAGGCGCGGGCAAATCCAGCAATGAGAGAGATAGCAGAAGAAGGCCATCCTAATCAGGAAAGAGCAGGCAGATCCTCCAGAGCAGAGGGAGCGCATTCAACTCTAGAAGAGAGGGCGAGGAAGACCTGGAAAAGTATTTTAAAAACCTTTCTCTCGATACAATCAGCAACCTGACCCGGGTGAGCATGAGAGGACTCAAAATATCTGGAGTTTCTAGCTGCCCAGATGTAATAAACCGAGGCGGCAATGAGGCAATTTAGAATAAATGCATGTTTTTTGTTTTCCAGTTTACCCTCCTTAATAATCCATTTAAGGGCACATGCAATCGTCGACATTTTCCGAGTGAAGCCAAATTTCAGCTTAACAGAATTCCAGACTTCCCGAGAGAAGCAACAATCAAAGAAGATATGGCTAGATGACTCACGATGGGAGCAGCAAAAGAGGCAGCCATCCACATCATCGAGGAATGAGAGTCGATCCCTTGTTGCAAGCCAGTTATGGAAGGTGAGCCAAAGGATGAAACTATGCTTTGGAATATAACATTTACTCCACATGGCTTTGAAGGCGGGTTTAGAGATCCCCACGGGCCAAAAAAAGTTATAAACGCTCGAGGGACCCATAGAATGAGCGGACGAACTCCAAGCAACAAGGAGGGAATCAACATTATGCTGAGAACCAGAAGAACTTAGAATTAAATTTCTGATTTGGAGCAGTTTTTTTTATCAAAGGAGAAGCTCTATAGCCTGGAGACCAATCCCAGAAATTATCCGACTTAATATAATAATGTTGAAGCCAACGGACCCAAAGGGAATCCTTTTTCTGATGAACATTCCAAAGAGTTTTTGCAAGCAGCACAGAGTTCCAAACCTCGAGATTTTTAAAGCCTAAGTCCCCCCTCATCTTTCGACAAACAACATAAGTCCCAGGCAATGTTAGAATATCTTTTACCCCAAAGAAAGGTTCTGCATAGTTGTGTAAGTCTCAGCCGAACAGCAGCCGAGAGGTCGAAAACCGACATCCAAAAACATTCCACACCTTGTATAACACTTTTAATAAGCTCCGCCCGACCAGTATAAGTAAGAGATTTTGCACTCCAAATATCAATGTATATCCTGATTTTGTTGAAGAGATCCTCATAATTGCTTTGATTTAACTTATGGGGGAGAGTGGGATACCTAAATACCTAAAAGGCAGCGACCCCTCCTCAAGGCCAGAGAGGCTTTTGATTTCAAGCCGGAGATCATTAGTAGAACCAGCCAAGTAGAAGCTTGATTTGAGGATATTTGGGGAGAGGCCCGAGGCATCACTGAATTCATATAAGCATGATAGGATACCCTTAACAGAGATGATGTCCCCTTTGGAAAGGAGAATCAGGTCATCAGCAAAGGCAAGGTGGGTGATTCCCAAGGGATCACAAGACGGATGAAAATTATAACCAGAGGAAGGGAGCTTTGATTTAATAATCCTGGAGAGATATTCCAGGCAGATAACAAACAAATACGGGGTAAGAGGATCACCTTGCCTAAGACCCCGTCAGCCATTGAAGAAGCCGTGCATTTTCCCATTTAGAGAGATGGAGAATGAGATTGAGGAAATGCATTCCATAATCCAATTTACGAATTTAGGAGGGTAGCCCAGCTTTAATAAGATAGAATTCAGAAAGGGCCACGAAATGGTGTCAAAAGCCTTCCAAAGATCAATTTTAAGGAAACATCTTGGGGAGGCTTTCTTTGAATTGTACTTTCGGATAAGCTCTTGCATGAGGTGGATGTTTTGAGTCATAGATCGCCCCTTAACAAAAGGGGATTGAGCTTGGTCAATGATCAGGCAGAGGGAATCCGAGAGACGATTAGCCAAGATTTTAGATATTACTTTATAAACAACATTGCAGCAGGTAATCGACCTGAAATCCTTAGGCACTTGGGCATTGCTGGACTTAGGAATAAGGGCTATTATACCGTGGTTGAATTGCTTTAATAAGCGACCAGATCGAAAGAAGTCAGCAACGGCATGAGAAAAGTCATCACCAATAATATCCCATGCATCGATAAAGAACTTTGATGAATAGCCATCAGGGCCGGGAGCCTTGTCAAAGCCAATACTACGCAGGGCATCAAAAATTTCCGTGGAGGAGATATCTTTTACAAGGGCAGAGCAGCTTTCAGCAGAAATTTTGGGGCCCGAGCTTAAATAGCAGTCCTTAACCCGAGCGACTGGATGAGAGACACCAAGTAAATGTTTAAAATAGTTGTTGAACTCGGCTGGAATTTGGTCCAGAGAAGTAGTCACAGAACCATCATCTTTAGTAAGGGATGCAATGAAATTATTCTTTGCATTTCTTCGGGCCAAGGCATGGAAGAATTTTGTGGGCTTGTCAGCTTGGAGGAGCATCTCACTTTTGGCTTGTAAAAGGCTAGCTCAGCTTTTCCAAGGAAAGAGAGATTGCGCTGCAGGTTAGATAGATTAACCGAGGGGGGATTGGAGGCAGCAGAGAGGAAGGTAGATTGAGCATGCACAAGATGAACTTTAGCCTTAGAAACTCTGCTGGAAATGTGCAGGAAGTGCTTCTTGTTAAGGACCGAGAGCTTGGGCTTAAGGAGCTTAAGCTTGGAGGCGAGGATAAATTGCTTTGAGCCGATAATTTCAGAATTCCAGAGGGAGGATGTAATCTGCTTAAAATCCGGATGCAAGGTTCACATGTTAAAGAATTTCCAGGGGAGATTCCCGGGAGGAGGGGAGGAATGATGGGAGACCACACATGGGGAATGATTGGAAAGCCCAGGGGGAAGGAAGACGGTGGAAGTAGGAGGGCAATGATGAATCCATTGGCTGTTAACAAGGGCTCTGTCGGGCTGAAGTTTTTGGGGCCGGGCGGGGATTAGGTAAGGCAGTGGGGAAGTAGGTTTCGGCTTTGTGGCCAATCATAGAGCATTTTGAGCATAAAATTGGTTCGGGGGAGGGAGGAGGAGGGTCGGGCTGAAGTTTTTGGGGCCGGGGCGGGGATTAGGTAAGGTAGTGGGGAAGCAGGTTTCGGCTTTGTGGCCAATCATAGAGCATTTTGAGCAGAAAATTGGTTCAGTTTCATATGTAACTTTCTGGGTAAATATTTGACCATTAAGTTTCATGATTTTCACTTCCTTAACCAGGTCCTTGGACAGATCAACTTCAATCATGATTCGGGCAAAATCTGTCTTACCAAGAGTTTTTTGTAAAATAGTCAGTCATTAAGGGCCTGCCAATATTGGAAGAAATTTTTTCCAAAGCAGATTTGCTCCAGCATTCCAGCGGCAACTCTTCAAGGAGAACCCAAACTGGAATAGTTTTGAAGCTTTCTTCACCAAATACAAACCAGTCGGGCCGCTCTTTTAATAATAGAGGTTTGCCAAAAATAGAGTAGGGGCCATCATGGAGGACTTTGCTGCAACTCTCAGTAGTTTGGAAAATAAAAGTAATCCAGCCTCTTGCACTGGATATGGTTTTAACCGGGACATTCCAACTATTGATGATCTTATTAAGCCCCATTTTACTCGGGTGTCTATTCGGGAAGTAACCGACAAGAACGTGACCGAGGCCCGCTTTTATATTTAGGGTTTCAGCCTCTGCAAGTTGAATGATTTCTTCGTTGCTTCGGGCAGAAGAGAGGATATGACCCTGGCCAAGATTCCTTCCATTTTTAACCATGTCAACAAAAGAGGTAGACATGATATTACCTGTGGAGGGAGGGGGGGAGGGCTCGAGATTAAGACGGGGGGCAGCCACTGAAGGATACTTTTTTTTCCTTTTTAGAGTCTTTAGGACGTTTACCCGATTTTGAGGGTTTTGGGGCACTCGGCTCTTCAAGATCAGCCACGAATTCGCTTAATAGAATTTTCTTCGGCATAATGGAAATGGTTGGGAAATTTGCTGAGAGAAAACTAGAGGCGTTTCGGGCAAGGCTGGAATTGAGGACGAGGGAGGACGGGGGAGGGGAGAGGCAGATGACGTGGCTGAAAGCTACAGGGGATAATTATCATGCACTCGAGAAGGGGAGGGGGAGGAAGCCATGCAGCAGATATGTGGACGGACGTAGAAAACATCGACACGTGGCAGGAAGGCTTAGCTTGATCAGGGTAATACCACGGGAATATGGATTGGAAATTAAGATGGAATCAGAAAACAAGAATGAGGAATAATCCAGCAGGCGTTAGGAGTGAACAAAGTTCAACGACTGACGTCAGGAATGATCAAAATTTCGATTGCCCTCCTGGAGAATGATATCCTGGCAGAGAGAGAGAGGGAGAAGGCGGCAGAGGAGTAATGAGAGGATGTTGGGTTCCAGAAGAATGAGACACGTGGCGAAAGCCGTCGGGAGGCTGAAGGTCAGGGAGCAACTCCGGCCTGATTATCCGGCAAGGAAATCGGAAAAGGAGAGTTGAACAAACAGCGGTCGAAGCACACAGGGAATATGCTCAAGGACAGAGCTGAAGAATAATCCACAATAAACCCCGGAGAAGATCGTGATTCTGAAGAAGAAACCCAGAAATAGCTGCAGGCTTAATAAACTTAAACGTCCACCCCGAGGAAGGAAACCGAATACCCAGGAAGCAAAACGCCAAGAGTGCCAAATAGTGAAAACCCAGTTGAACTGGAAAACACTTAAGAATCAAAACCGAAAACAGTAATCGGGAGTAAAATAACCCTGGAGTAGTAACCAGATAGCTGTTGATTTTCAATCCCACGGGGGGACCCCAGGGGAGTAAACAAGTAGCTTTGCCAAGAAAACCCAGGAAAAATACGCCAAGAATACCAGACAGAGGAGATATCTGAGGAGTTAGCAAATAAAGCCGAAAAATGCCGGGGAGGAAATAGTAACCCGGGGAAGCAAGCTTCAATGCTCCGTTGTTCAGAATAATAGATACCCAAAACCCATAAGGCCAAAGCAACGAAAACCAGAAGAGAGATTTATCATAAGTACCACGCCAGTGAAGTTGAAAATACCTGAAGAACGTAGAACTCACCAAATACAGGAGTCACAGCCAGAGAATGCTCAAAATACCTGGAAACGACCTGCAAGCAGAAAGTTCTGATGGATGGAATGAAACTCAGCCCATAAACCAATCACTTTCGGGAGGAAAGAAACAGTGAGAATCTTAACACTAATCCATAGAAGGGATGAACTGTAGCAGCGATACAAGAGAGAGCAAGAAGCCACAGAGAGGAAGGCACCAACAGTGAGGAAATGGAGAAACCGTGAGGAAATGCCAAATCACCTTGGGGAGAGAAATCTCCTAACCAACCTCCGGGCAATACCATCAGCAATCTGTCCCGGGTGAGCGTGAGAGGACTCGAAAAATCTGAAATTTCTTGCTGCCTAGATGTGATAAACCGAGGCAGCAAGGAGGTACTTAAGAATGAAAGCTCGCTTTTTGTTTCCCAGCTTTCCTTCCTTAATAATCCATTTAATGGCGCACGCAATGGTCGACATTTTCCTTGTGAACCCAAATTTCAGCTTAACAGCATTCCAGACCTCTTGAGAGAAGCAACAATCGAAGAAGATATGGCTGCAAGACTCGGGATGGGAGTTGCAAAAAAGACAGCACCGCGAAGTGTCAATGAAGGAGAGCCGATCCCTAGTAGCCAACCGGTTATGGTAGGCGAGCCAAAGAATGAAGCTATGCTTAGGAATATAACTCTTGGACCAAATGGTTTTGAAGGCCGGTTTGATGATACCCACAGGACGGAAGAAGTCGTAAACAATTGAGAGACCCTTAGACTTCAGCCTGCTAACTAGCTATGCGGAGGTGACCCTCTTCGGCCAGCTTCTTAGAGGGACTATGGCCGCTTAGGCCAAGGAAGTTTGAGACAATAACAGGTCTGTGATGCTCTTAGATGTTCTGGGCCGCACGCGCGCTACATTGATGTATTCAATGAGTATATAGCCTTGGCCGACAGGCCCGAGTAATCTTTGAAATTTCATCGTTATGGGGATAGATCATTGCAATTGTTAGTCTTAAACGAAGAATTCCTAGTAAGCGCGAGTAATCAGCTCGCGTTGACTGCGTCCCTACCCTTTGTACACACCGCCCGTCGCTCCTACCGATTGAATGGTCCAGTGAAGTGTTCGGATCGCGGCGAAGTGGGCGGGTTCCCTGCCTGCTACATCGCGAGAAGTCCACTGAACCTTATCATTTAGAGGAAGGAGAACTCGTAACAAGGTTTGCATAGGTGAACCTGCGGAAGGATCATTGCCGATTCCTGCAAAATGCAAAGCAACCAGCGAACTAGTTTGTCGAATTCCCGCACTGCGCGGGACGATGCGGGGCGTGTCGGAGGTGGTGGCTACCCCCGAGGTTTGTGTGCTGGATTATGGAATGTATATCCTCAGCCTCTATCAATTCTATTTCATTGAATGGAAAGCTTCACGTTTTTTTTCAAGGTGCAAAAGGCATAAGGCAAGGCGATCCTCTGTCAACTTACATTTTTGCAATTTGTCTGGAGTACTTCTCGAGGCTAACTAAATGAAGCTTCCTTAGTCCAGGTTTAACTACCACTTGTTATTTGGCCGTATGAGCTTATTCCTTTTTCTTGAGATATTGTTTTAATTAGAGCAATTCTTCGTTGCATTGATAAATTTGGTAAATCTTTGGAGAGTTTTGGAAAGGTAACCAAAATCGGAACTATCTTTATTTGCTCATCACCATAAGTGAACACTTCAGTCATCTTTTTTAATAATAGGGATTTGCCATAGATCGAATAAGGGCCTTGCATAAGCACCTTCTCACGATCAGATTCCGATTGGAAGACAAAGATAATCCAACCATGGATATTCGGAATCACCTTTGTTGGCACATTCAGCCATCAACGAGCTTTTTCAGTCCCTCTTTCACGGGATGCCTACTCGGGAAGTAACCGACAAGAGCATGCCCGAAAGATTTTTTAACATCCACAATTTCAGGGGGCAACATCTGAATTTCATCTTTATCAGCTTTGGCTGGCGAAAGCTGGGACCCATTACCTATATTCCTGATGTTTTTTACCATATCAGCGTAGGAAACTGATTCCTTTGCTTTTGCTGCATGCAAGGGAAGGATCGATCCATGCTGGGCGACGGGCTTGGGATTAGCAGAGTGGTCGGCTTTACTACGACAGCCATCCTCCGAGAGGACTTTACTTAAATCTTCCTGAGATGCAACACGAGAAGGACAAAGAGGATTATACGCCCCCTTAGTTGGCGAAGCATCTAAAACCTCCTTTTGAGCCAAAAATTTTGACTCACTATCGGCCGACTTATCCAGAGGCGCAGCCGGAGAGTCCCAACCAGATTGTCTCGGTTAGAAGAAGACTGGTCTTTAGACTTCAGTTTCTTAGCCATTTTTCAACCAAACGGCAGGCCTAACTCCGTGAGGGGAGGTTAACGGCACCGAATGGCAATTGTGTTTTCCCTTCGATCTGAGGTTTTAGAATCCCAAGAGATGTGTGAGGCTATGTGGTTGCCCTAACCTGCAGCAGCTGACCCAACAGTAACCTAGCTGACCCAACAGTAACCTGCCCAATTCCAATTACCGAGGCTTCACTCTGGTGGCTGCCTTTCCCGTCGCCGGGAAAAACAGCAAATCGGACGGGAAGAAGGAAGAAGAAAACCGAGAAACGTCTAGCAATTTTCACTTGCAAATCACGATATTGCAGGCGAAAACAACATTGTACAAAGAAACCCTTTAAAGAGTAGCTATATTCTCGAAACAGCAAACGAAATACCAAGTTAACTAACAAAGGAATCCTTTCTTAGAGAAGAAAACCTCAAACTAACCTTCAGCAATCTGCAGGTTGGAACCGAGAAGCAGAATACTTGAAGAAAAGCAGCAAGTTTCTCGAGTAATCGGGCAACTTAAAGCCAAAATCAGCAAAGCCGAGAGAAGACTCCCAAAATCGCTCGGCAGCCTCAGCCCAAATCTGGGCCTATGAAATGGCAAAGGGTGACAACCCAAATGAGTCAGCACAAGGGGTCACGGGCCAGCAAAGCCAAAAAAGTCCAAAGCAAAGAAGAGGGCTGAAGATGTCCAGCCGGGTCCACTTGCAAGCTACTTAGCTTCACCATCCAGGGCAAAAATTCTGGAGCCCTCTTTAGCCATTCCCCCTTCTGCCAATGGAAGCACTTCTTCAAAGCAATGCTTGCTAGGAAAACCCGCAGCACAACTAGAGGCTGGAAGTGACAGCAATGTGAGTCCCCAAGCAGCGCAAACAATCCCCAACAAAAGGCCAGAATCCTTTGCCGATATTCTCAAGAATGGCCGGAATTTCTGGAAAGGAATACCCCTCTCATCGTCTGCATACGATGATGAAGAGATCGACCTTCTTGATTCGGACCTCGTAGACGTCAATCAAGAATGGCATGCGCTAATTGGATACTTCCCTAACAAGTATCCGGGGATGACAGCCGTAGACAAACTTGCAGCTTCATGGAAAGTTCCGGCAAAAGTTATTCACAACACCTACGGCTGGACAACATTTATATTCCAAACAGCACTGGATTGTGAGCAAACATTGTCAAACAGTCCATACTCGATATACGGCAAACCACTAGAAAAATATGCTGAAGTGGTTTAAATTTGGAGAGGAAGATTTCAGCCTAGTTCCTCTATGGGTTACCTTCCCGCGCCTCCCTCTAGAATGCTGGAGTGCTGACGCACTTAGCAAAATCTACGTGAGAATCGGTAAACCGATTATGACAGACCTCTTCACAAGGACTGGCGACCGAATAGGGTATGCGAAGGCCCTCATTGAAGTGTACGTCTCAAAAGAGTTGATTACAGAAGTTAAAATCGAAGCCCACGGCGGGATTGCCTTTACCCAAGAAGTGCTGTACGAAATGGAGCCTGCCTTCTGCTCAAAGTGTTTGAAGTCAGGCAACTGCAAGGCCCTCGTTCCAAGCAATTTGGCCAAGACAGCTACGACTAAGCCCCTGCCTGAATCGGGCAAAATTAGCCAAAGGGTAGAAAAGCCAATTACAGAGACTGAAGACCTGCTCCTTCCAAAAAGGAGCCGGAGTCAACCCTGCGGTTCCTAGCCCACATAAAACCGCAATGAAGCCATCTTCCCACCCTTTGGCTCTCAAGCCGGATGCTGCCCTTTCGAACAGCTCGGGAGGCAGTACAACTCGCCCTTCCCCAAATGATATTCGCTCCAAGTAGGAGTGGGCAACCCGAACTGATCCGTTGGACTCGATCCGATCCGTACGGATCGGATCAAACGGATCGGATCCACGGGTCGAAAATAAACAAACGAGTCGAGTCCAGAAAAATTATTTCGGATCAGATCAGATTGGGCCAGGATCCGATCCGATCCGATCCGATCAACG
>QAOC01028495.1:2083-55256 GCA_003255005.1 Begonia fuchsioides | reverse complement strand
ATGCAACAAATTGATCCAGTTGAAGGTGTTGGGTTTGTTTAGGTGCCGAACGAACATTTTTTGCAGCGCGCCAAAGGTTTTATATGTCATACAAACTTAACGTGTGTCGTCAAAACCTTCTCAAATGCAAATCCACCTATTTCAAGCCCCTCGATTGGTGAAGGTGCCAAACAAAATTTTCAAGCAGCACACCAGACATTTTTGTACATTGTAAGAACTTTCTGTGTGTTGTTTGAACTTTATCGAATGTATTAATTCGACCCAGTTTAAGCCTCTTTGTTTGCTAAGGTTTTAAACTAACATTTGAGGCCGTGTACAAAATATATTTGTAAGTTGTTCAATTTTTTTGCGCATTGTATGAACTTTCTCAAATGCAACAAGTTGAAGCAATTGAAGCCCCTTGGTTGGTTAAGGTGTCGAACGAATGTTTCGAGCAACACAAAAAATATTTTTGTACATCCTAAAAGATTTTTGCACGTCATCCAAACTTTCTCAAATGTAAAAAAAAATGTCTCAATTCAAGCCCTTTAGATGGTTAAGTTGACAAACGAACGTTTAAGGCAACATGTTTGCATGTTGTAAGATAATTCCGCACATCATTTGAACCTTTTCAAATGCAACAAATCGACCCAATTAAAGACGCTCTGTTGGTTAAGGTACTGAACAAACATCTTGGGAAGCACATTTAAAGTTTTGGTACATCGTATAACCTTTCCATTAGTCATCAAAATGTTTCAAAAAGCACACAAAACATTTTTGTACATCATCCAATCTTTCTACACATCGTATAGACCTTCTCAAATGCAACCAATCAACCCAATTAACACCCCTTGTTTTGTTAATATGCCGAACAAAAGTTTCAAGCAGTGCAGGAAATACTTTCATAGGTCGTACAAATTTCTAACCATCATTTGAACGTTCTCAAATGTGACAAATCGACCTAATTGAAGCCTTCAATTGGTTAAGGTGCCAAAACAATGTTATGCACCACTCACCAAATGTTTTTGTACATCGTGCAAACTTGCCGTGCGTCCTAAAAACCTAATCAAACAGAACCAGGCATCCCAATTCAAGCCAGTCAATTGGTTAAGATGCTAAACAAAACATTTTTTTTCACAAAAATGTTTTATACGTCATATAAACTTTTTGTGTGTCAGCCAAACCTTCTCTGAGGAAACCAATTACGCAATTCAAGCCCTTGGTTTGTTAAGGGGACGAATGATTATTTTGGGATGTGGAATTAAAGTTTTTAAAAGTTGTACAAACTTATTGGCATTAGCCGTAGGGCTTATGACTTAGGACTTAGGGCTTAGGGAAAAGTTATTTGGGATTAGGACTTAGGACTTAAGGCTTTGGGATTATCGCTTCAGGCTTGAGGCTTAGTGCTTAGGGTTTAAGGCTTACGACTTAAGGTTTAAAGTTTAGGGTTTTTTGCTTAGGGCTTAGGCTTTTAGGCTTAGGGCTTAGAACTATGATTTTAATGTATAGGGATCTAGGCTTATGGCGTAAGGCTTGGGGTTTGGGGCATTGTTCTTGGGGCTTAGTGCTTAGGCTTTAGAACTTTAGGTTTAAGGCTTTGGGATTTGTGCTTTGGACTTAGGACTTATGGCTTAAAGCATAGGGGTTAGTGCCTTGGGCTCAGATATTAAGTCTTAGGGCATATGGTTAGAGCTTAAAGCGTACAACTTAGAACTTAGGGATTTGGGCTTAAGGCTTGGAGCTTAGTGCTTTAGGATTATAGATTAGGGCTTAGGATATAGTAAGTAGGGCTTTGGGCTTTGGGCTAACGACTTAAGGCTTATGGCATAGGACTTTTGCTTAGGGATTACAAATTAGTGCTTCGAGGTTAAAGCTTAAGGCCTAAGGCTTAGGAATTTGGAATTGTGGCATAGGGATTAGGGTTTTAAGCTTTTGGCTTTTGGCTTTGGGCTTTAGGCGTAGGGCTTTTGGGATTAGGCGTTAGGCTTTAGAGTGTAGGGCTTTGGTCTTTGTGCTTATGGCTTAAGGTATTTGAATTAAGGCTTAAAGCTTAGTGCTTAAGGCTTAGGGCTGAGGGCTAAGGGCTGAGGGCTTAGGACTTAGAGCTTTGGTCTTTTTGTTTTGCTTTGAATGCTTAGGGCTTTAGGCTTCGGGCATAGGGATTAGGGCTTAGGGCCTAGGGACTATCGCTTAGGGCTTAAGGATTAGTGATTAGGGCCTAGGGCTAATGGCCAAGGCTGATGGCTTAGGGCTTTGAACTTTGGGATTTGGACTTACGGCTAAGGGCTTAGAGCTTAGGACTTAGGACTTAGGACGTAAGGCTTTGGAGTATGGCTTAAAGCTGAGGGCACACATCTTTTTCTCTATGGCTTTGGGTTGGTGGTTTTGGCTTTGGGCTTAGAGCTTAGGGCTTAGGACATAGTGCTTTGGGCTTATTACTTAGGCCTTAGGGCTTATTCCTTCCGGCTTGGCTTCGAGCTTAGGGATTTGGGCTTAGCTCTTGTGCGTAGGTCTTAGCGCTTAAGGCTTAGGGTAAGACTTAGGGCTTTGAGATTAGAGTTTAGATTTTAGTACTTCAGTTTTAGGGCTTAGGGATTTGGGCTTTTTGCTAAGGGCTTTGAGCTTAGAGCTTTTGGATCTTGGCTTAGGGTTTTGGACTTATGGCTTAGAATTCAAGGGTGGGGTCTAAGGGCATAGTGCTAAAAGAGTAGGGCTTAGGGCTTAGTCCAAAGGGATTTAGGCATCGACCTTTGGTCTTTAGCCTTTGGGCTTGGGTATATGGCTTAGTGGGCTTAGGCTTATAGCTTATGGCTTACGACTTACGACTTAGTTCTTTGGACTCAGTATTTTAAGGCTTTTGGCTCATGTGTTCAGTCTTAGACTTTAAAGATTAAGGCTGAGGGATTTGGGCTAAGGTCTTTTGGCTTTAGGCTTAAGACTTAGGGCTTTGGGATTTGGGCATAGGGTTTAGGGCTTTAGGCTTAAGGCTTATGAATTCGGGCCTAAGACATGGCATATAGATATTGGCTTATGGCTAATGGCATAGGGCTTTGGGCTTTGGGTTAGGTATTAGACCTTATGGCATTGCTTTTAGGGCTTATGACATGGTGCTTTGGGCTGTAGGATTTGGGCTTAGGACTTTGGGCCGAGGGCTTAAGGCTTTTGGCTTAGGACTTATGGCTTAAGGCTTAGGGTTTTGGATTTGGGCTTAGGGTTTAGGGTCTAAGGCTTTGGGCGTAGGGCTTTGGGCTTTGGGCTTAGGGCTTTATGCTTAGGGCTTAGGGCATTAGGCTTAGGGCTTAGAGATTAGATTTTTTGGATAAGAGCATAATGCATAGGGCTTAGGGCTTGGAGCATAGGTCTTCTGGCTTAGGGCTAAAGGCTTAAGGCTTTGTGCTCTAGGCTTAGGTCTTAGGTTTTGTGGCTTAAAGTCTAATGTTTAGGGCTTAGGGCTTAAGGCTTTGAGCTTAGGGCTTTAGGCTTTGATCTTAGGGCTTTGGGCATAAGGCAAAAGTCTTTGGGCTTAGGGTTTAGTGCTTTGGGATTAAGGGCTCAGGGTTAAGGGCTTAGGGCATTGGCCTTTGGGTTTTGGGTTTGGGGTTAAAAACTTCGAGCTTAAGCTTCATGGTTATTGTTTAAAGTATTCCGATTAGGGCATAGGTCTTTGAGCTAGCTTACTGTTTTGGGCTTAAGGCTTAGTTATTAGGGCCTAGCGCTAAAGACACAAGTACTTGGGTTTAGGACTTACAACTTAGTGGTTAGGGTTTAGGGCTTAGTATCTTGGGTTAGAGGTTAGGGTTTAAGGCTTAGTTATTTAGATCTTGGGCTTAGGGATTTGGGTCTTGGGCTTGGAGCTTAGAGCTTAGGGCTTAGGGCTTAGGGATTAGGGCCTAGAGCATAAAGGTGTTGGATTAGATCTTAGGGCTTTGTGATTTGGGGTCAGGTCTTAGAGCAACTTTGGCAATAGAGCTCATGGATTAGCTTTTAGGGCATAGAACTTTAGGTTTAGGGCATATGGCTTATAACTTAGAGCTTAGAGCATAGGTCTTGCAGTTTAGTGCTAAGGGCTTACGGCTTAGGGCTTTATACTTTGGAATTATGGCTTAAGGATTAGAGCTTATGCTTAAGGCTTAGGGCTTATGCTTAAGGCTTAAGGCTTAGCTCTTAGTGCTTTAGCCTTTTGGGTTTGGGATTTGGGCTTATGGCTTTAGCACAAGGGTTGCTTTTTAGAGCTTCGGGATTATGCATAGGTATTTGGGATTAGGGCTTAGTGCTTGGGGCTTAGGGCTTAGGTATTAGGCTTAGCGCTAAAGGCATAGGTACTTGGGCTTAGTGCTTACAAATTGGTGCTTAGATTTTAGGGCTTAGCGTTTTGGGCTTGGGGCTAATGGCTTAGGGCATATGACATAGGATAGAGAACTTAAGGCTTAGGGCATACACCTTAAGGCTTAAGGCTTAAGGCTTAGGGCATACACCTTAAGGCTTAAGGCTTAGGGCGTATGACTTAAGCCATTAGGCTTAGGGCTTTGGGCTTTGGGTTAGGGCTTATGGCTTAGGGCTTATGGCTCAGGGCTTACAGCTTACAGTTTAGGGCTTATGGCTTAGAGCATAGGTCTTAAGGCTCAGGGGTTAGGGCATAGGGCTTTAGGCTTAGGACATAGGGAGAGCATAGGTCTTAGGCCTTAGAACTAAGTGCTTAGGGTATAGGGCATACGTCTTTATGCTTACGGGTAACCGCTTGACTATAGGACATTGGGATTAAGGCTTAGGGCTTGGTGCTTAGGCATTAGAGCTTAGTATTTTGGTTTAGGACTTAGGGCTTAGGACTTTTGGCATGCCTTGGTTCTCCTTCCTCAAGGTGCCATGACCCGAAGCCGAGCAAAATGATTTCTTAATTTATTTGTTCATTTTGCAGAGATTCTAACTAATGGAATATCATTCATGGAGCCTTCTTCTAATGATCAAGAGCAGCCCAAACATCTTATTTCATGGATGGATCACGAAGAAGAAGTGAAATGGACCCAAGAAGGTTGTGCACCCAGTTTTCTAGCCCGAGAAGATAGTGCACCCGGTTTCTAGCATTGCATGGCCCGTGCAATACTATTTCATTTACAAACTTTATCTTTGCTATTAGCTCATTTCATGCTTAATTTCGCGCACATGGAATGACTAGGGTATGACATGGGTTTTTATGGGTTTCTTATGGGTTTTATGGGTTTCTACTTTTTTATTAGCAGCCAACTCTCTCTCTCTTCACGTTGGGGAAATTTATTCTCCTCCATGTGATGTTAGTTAGCTACTAACAAATTGCTAGAATTTAATTTTCCTTTTTTTATTTTCAAGTTGAATGTAGTCACTCAATTTGAATTGATTTATTCAACCAAATGTGGCTATAATTTTTGCCTACTTAGAGTCTATAAAAATCTCACTTGAGGATAGTTGTAATCAGCTTTGTAATATTGAAAATTAGAGTTCATTTTCATTTCTTTGGAATTCATTTCCTAAGCTCCCTTCCGATCGAACTTCGGTGATTCATATCCGGCCGTCCGAGAAGAACCTTCAATTCAGCTTACTTCCGACTAGTAAGTTTAGTTTTTCTTGTTGCTTTCCATCATTCTTGCAAGGAAGAAAGGTTAGTAGCAAGTTTAATTTAGCTCTTCCCTCCATTTTTTGATCATTATCCTCTATCAAACTCTCCCAAAATCAGCCATAAATTCCTCATCCCCGAACACATTCTGACCTACATAAAATCGGCAAACCTTCACCAAAACCGTCCTTCCATTTTTCAATTTCATGTCATTTGGTAGCAGAGCTCAAAATCCCTTCCCACACTTCCATTTCTACTTTTATTATCTAATTTTCGTGCAATTAAGTGATAATTACTAGAAGTCGAGCTTCCCACCACAACAACCGGGAATCGGTGCTCGAAAATGCATCCCCGACCACCTCATCTCATGATCAAGCTTAGTCTAGTGTTCAAGGCCAATTTGATGAGATTAATAAGAAGCTTGAGTTGTTGTTGCAAAGGTTGGATGCTAATCCACATCCTATGAAAGTTCCTCTAACCCCGTTTCCAAAGAGAAAACTCAGAGGTGGTTTATTTTGCTTCAAAACAGCTATCGATGAATCCGAGGGAGACTATGATGTGCATGAGCATTTCAACCGTGATGATGACATGAGTTGAAATGGATTGAGTTGAAAAAGTAGACAAGATTTCTTATGGCTATAATTATTCAGAGAAGATGAAATTAAGGTTAGTTTCTCTAGAATAAATCGGGTATGCCAGTTTATTGTGGGATAGTATAAAGGCTCAAAGAAGACGTTATGATGATGAAATTCTATCTTGGAGAGCTATGAAGTTATTGATGAGAAAATGGTTTGTTCCAATCCATTACAAACAAGAGTTATTTCTTCAACTCCAATACTTGAAACAAGGCAATCTCCCGGTGGAAGACTATCTAACCAAAGTTTGAGACTTATCGGATTCGTTGTGATCTTGAAGAACCTGAGAAACAGATTATTGCAAGATTTATACGGGGTTTAAACAAGGAAATTTGTGACATAGTAGAGTTACAACCCGTGGATACAATGGATATGGTTATTCAACTTGCGATGAAGGTGGAGAGGCAAATAAAAAGAAAGGGGAAATGAGTATTTACCGATATCCGACCAAGACCACCACTCCTTACAAGCCCATTCCAAAAGAGGAAGAAAAGCTTCAATCTACAAAATTGTGGCTACGAAAGAAAGAAGGAGGAATCAAACCAATTGTTGATGATCAAGAGAAATCCAATGCTTCAAGTGTCTCGGTTTAGGACACATTGCTTCCCAATGTCGTAATTGTAGAGTCATGGTTCTTAGAGAGGACACTAATGAAGTTGTGAGTGATGATGAAATGTTGGAAGAAACTGAAGAAGAACATGAAGTTGAAGAAGAGACTTGCTATGCACAAGAAGGGTCATTATTGATGGTGATTCGTCGGGTGTTTGACTACTCAAACCCGAAATGAAGATATTCAAAAGGAAAATATCTTCCACAGTCATTGCCTCATCAAGGGAAAGGTATGTTCTCTTATTATCAATGTGGGTAGTTGTACTAATGTAGCCTCTCATGATCTTGTAGACAAATTGGGGCTTGAAACTATGGCACATCCGAGCCCTTACAAATTGAGGTGGCTGAATGATAGGACAACCTCAAAATGATCAAGCAAGTGCAATGTGAATTCTCTATTGGAGGCTACAAGGCCAAAGTATTATGTGATGTGGTGCCTATGAGTTCTAGCCACTTACTTTTGGGAAGACCATGGTAATTTGACCAAAAAGTTATGCATGATGGTTACACCAATCAATATTCTTTCAAGTTTGAAGGTGATGCGGATTAGTGATGACACAAATCAATCTCAAAGAGAAAGACCAATTGCAAGGAATTGAAGGCCCAATGACAAGGTCAAGAACCAAGAAAATGCATGAAGCGCTATGTTGTTTAGTGGAAGAAATTGAAATGAAAGAATCTATTCAACATCAAAATAAAATGCTTATTATGTTAAGTGTTGAAGAAGATATTGACATCATACAACGTGGTCAAGGACACAAGCCCAAGAGCCCAAGCCTAATACAAGATATTGAAGGGACAAAGGAAATAGAAAAGTGGATGCAACTTTCCTTAGATCATACATTTACTTGACCAACAAGCATTTATGGGCAGATTAGACAACCTTTCCAAAAATATTTCAGAACGTTTTCTTGACCAAAGTTGTAGCTGTCTTCACGACCTTTTTGGAATGGGCTAGATCATAAAAATCGGACGTCGTTTTTCTAGCAAAATACACAATTTACCAAAGATTTGGCACAATGAAGAATCTTAACAGATTTGAGAAAAATGTTCCCAAAGATATTTTAGTTTTCTAATATCTTTCTATTTATTTATTTACTTAGGATTTATGTAGCCTATTTAAAGACAACCAAGTTATTGTGAAAGACAAAAATTTTATGATTAATTCACCTTGAGTGTTTTGGAGAGATTTTCTCTTGGGTTCTTTGCGAAGAACTCGATCTTCATCAAGTTAATTCTTGATAGATAAAATTTTATAGCTTTGGTTCTTACTGACAAGTTTGGTCTAGGTCAAGCTCCTTGTTTGATAAGTTAGGTTCCGTCGGCAAGGTTAGATTGGGGTCAAGTTCCTCGTACTTGACTCAAAGGCGATCCAGGTATCTTTTTCCGCATTATTGAAGGGTCTCGGGTTTGATATACTCATTGTTCTCATTAGAAGGGAGAGCCGTCAGACTAGCACAACTAGATCCAAAGCAAATTGCTAAGGATGAGGTTATAGGGAGAGAAGGTATGGCTACGACAAATTTTCTTATGTCTAGAAAGGAATTGTTTAAGTCAATCTAAAGTAGTGTTCCCTTTGTGATGATCTTGTTTCAGGAAAGAGTTGAGGAAATTGGAAAGATTCCTAAGGAGGTTTTCACCTTGCTTGAGGAGTATCAAGATGTGTTTCCGAAAGAGCTACCTCTAGGGTTGCCACCCTTACGAGGTATTGAACATCAAATTGACCTCCAACCGGCCCTCCTATAGAATGAACCCCAAGGAAGCAAAGGAGTTACAAAATCAGGTACAATAACTTTTATCTAAAGGTTATATTCGTGATCAATGAGTCCTTTTGCAGTTCCTACTCTTTTGGTGCCTAAGAAGGATGGGAGTTTCCGCATGTGTGTGGATTAGCCGAGCTATCAACCAAATTACTATCAACTATAGGTATCTGATTCCTAGACTTGATGACTTGTTAGATGAATTTAGTGGAGCGGTTTGCTTCTCTGAGGTAGACTTGAAGAGTGGATACCATCAAATACGAATGAAGGAAGGAGACGAGTGGAAAACCGCATTCAAAACAAACTATGGACTCTTTGAAAGGTTAGTGATGCCTTTCAGATTATCTAATGCTCCTAGTACTTTCATGAGATTGATGCATTTCATACTTCAAGATTTATTTGGAAAATTTGTGGTGGTATATATTGATGACATCTTAGTTTATAACTCCGATTTGAATACTCATCTTGATAATCTTACAATGTTGTTCGATACTCTTCGAGCTACTAAGTTGTTTAGAAATTTGAAGAAGTGTGCCTTTATGCAAGAGAAGATTCACTTTCTAGGATTCATCATCTCGAAAGAAGGCATGGAGGTGGATAATTCAAAAATTGAAGCTATCAAAGCCTCCCAAAAGCATCACCGAGGTTAGAAGTTTTCATAGTCTTGTTTCATTTTATAAAAGATTTATCAAGGGCTTTAGCTCTATTGTCTCCCCTTTAACCGATTGCACTAAGAAGGGAAAGGAGTTTGCATGGACTCCTAGTTGTCAAGAAAGTTTTGAGTTAATTAAACTCAAGCTTTGTGAAGCCCCTATTCTCATGTTACCTGATTTCAACAAAGCTTTTGAAGCAGAATGTGATGCATCCGGGCATGGGATTGGAGCTGTTTTGTTGCAAGAGAGAAGATCAATTGCTTATTTTAGTGAAAAGCTCGAGGGTGCATCCCTCAATTACTCTACATATGACAAAGAGTTTTATGCGGTGATTAGAGCCTTGGAGGTATGACAGCACTATCTCTTATCTAAAGAATTTATCATAGACACCGATCACGAAGCTCTCAAGCACATCAAGAGCCAAGGCAAGATGAATAGGAGACATGCCAAGTCGGTGGAATTCTTAGAAAGATATCCATACATCATCACATACAAGAAGGATGAAAGTAATGTTGTGGTCGATGCGCTTTCAAGAAGGTGTTTTCTTTTTACGGAATTGACTACTAATTTTTTTTTGTTTTGATTGGATAAAGGAAACTTATCAAGGAGATCCAAATTTCAAACATCGGTATGAGTTAAGTTTGAAGAAAGACGATTGTGGTTTTCATTTGACAGAGGGCTACCTATTCAAGGGTGGCAAGCTTTGTGTTCCTCATGGGGGAATCTGTGAATCCCTCATCAAGAAAGCACATGGTGGTGGACTAGCTAGCCACTTTGGTGAGAAGAAAACCTTGGAAGCACTCAAGGAGCATTTCTATCGGTCTCATTTGTTGCGGGACGTGCATAAATTTGTGGAGAAATGCATCATCTGGAAGAAGGCCAAGTAGAGTGCTACCTCAAGGTCTTTACATGCCCTTGCCTGTCCCGAGTCATCCATGGGTGGAGGTTAGTATAGATTTTATACTTGGTCTTCCACGTACTAGTAGAGCCAAAGATTCTATTATGGTGGTAGTAGATCTTGTTTTCCAAGATGTGATGTGCCTGAAGGTGCGATTACACGGTCAAGGGCCAAGGCTTTAGCTAACAAACTTATTCATTATGCAGCAAAGTATATGGAGCATAATATGGAGACGAACCCTTCAATTATGGACATGGAGCTTCCAAAGCATGTACTACATTGGGACTTAGCTAAAGAAGTTACTTGAATAAGCCACTCATAAAGAAGCAACCCCAGAAGTTGAATAATATAGATATGTCTTTAATAAGCATGTTATATTAATATTATGTTATGTTTCATTTACTGGAGTCATAATAAGATTGCAATGTTTCCAAAAGATATCACTTTGGTGACTTTTGAAACATTGTAATCCTATAAGAGTTGTATCTTTGAAGAGTTGTGTCTCTTCAAAGGTTGTGTCTTTTCTTTTATATCAATTTACAGAGTTGTAATTTTGAAGAGTTGTGTCTCTTCAAAGGTTGTGTCTTTCTTTTATATCTATTTACAGAGTTGTAACTTTGAAGAGTTGTCTCTCTTCAAAGGTTGTATCTTTCCTTTAGAGTCACAAATTAATGTCTTTAGGAGCCTTTATATAGAAGGCATTGCAATCTGTAATAGACATTGAGTGATTGTTGTTGATTGTGAGTTTCACAGATTATTCAATCAGTCAAGTGCATCAACCGTTGATTGTTTATTCCAATCGGTGAGTCATATCCGAGGGTACATTTGTGTTCTTGCAGCAAATCTTGGTGAGTCATATCCAAGAATTGTTATTTCATTTCATATTTTCATCTTCATCTACATTTTATTCATCATTTCCATCCTTAATTTCGTGCCCCAAGTAACACAAATCACCCAGTCAACAAGATCGAGTGATATTTCAATTTTTCCGCGCACATTCTTTGGCTTTCACGAAGTCAAGGCATGTCAAGATGGCTCACTTCTTAGCATGTAATAAAACCGATGAGGCTATCCATGTGGCTGAACTCTTCTTTAAGGAGGTGGTGCGCCTTCACAGTATTCCAAGGTCCATAGTTTTGGATCGGGATACTAAATTCTTAAGTGGTTTTTGGAGACACTTTGGAAAAAAAATAGGTACAAAATTGTTCTTTAGTACATCTTTTCACCCTCAGACAGATGGACAAACCGAAGTAGTAAACCGTACTTTGGGAAATTTGTTTAGAAGCATTGTGAGTAAGAAACACATAGATTGGGACATAAAACTCCCTTATATTGAATTTACATACAACCGAGTGTTCATCAATCCACTCAAATGACTCCTTTTGAGGTAGTTTATGGTTTTAATCCTTTAACTCCTCTTGATTTATTGCCTTTGCCTATCAATGAAGTGACCAATCCGAATGGAGCCATTACCCGAAGGTGCCATCACCCGAAGCCAATCCAAAGGATTTCCTAATTTATTTGTTCATTTTGTAGGGATCCTATCTAATGGAATATAATTCATGGAGCCTTCTTCTAATGATCAAGAGCAGCCCAAACATCTTATTTCATGGATGGATCAAGGAGAAAAAGAGAAATGGACCCGAGAAGATGTTGCACCCGGTTTTCTATCCCGAGAAGATAGTGCACCTAGTTTCTAGCATTGCATGGCCCATGCAATACTATTTCCTTTAAAAACTTTATCTTTGATTTTAGCTCATTTTATGCTTAATTTCGTGCACATGGAATGACATGGGTATGACATTGGTTTTTACGGGTTTTATGGGAGTCTTATGGGTTTCTTATGGGTTTTATGGGTTTTTACTTTTTGATTAGCAGCCAACTCTCTCTCTCTCTCTTCATGTTGGGGAAACTTATTCTCCTCCATGTTATGTTAGATAGCTACTAACATCACACTAGAATTTAGTTTTCCTTTTTTATTTTCAAGTTGAATGTAGTCACTCAATTTGGGTTGATTCATTTAACCGAATGTGGATATAATTTCTGCCTACTTAGAGTCTATAAATACCTCACTTGAGGATGTTTGCAATCAGCTTTATGATATTGAAAATTAGAGTGCATTTGCATTTCTTTGGAATTCATTTCCTAAGCTCCCTTCCGATCGAACTCCGGTGCGTCATATTTGGCTGCTTGAGAAGAACCTTCAATTCAGCTTACTTTCAAGCTAGTAAGTTGAGTTTTTCTTGCTGCTTTCCATCATTCTTGCAAGGACGAAAGGTTAGTAGCAAGTTTCATTTATCTCTTCCCTTCATTTTGTGATCATTATCCTCTATCAAACTCTCCCAAAAGCAGCCATAAATTCTTCATCCCCTAACACATTCCGACCTACATAAAATCGGCCAACCTTCACCAAAATCGTCCTTCCATTTTTCAATTTCGTGTCAACTTCGGCTTTATGGCTTAGGACTTTGGGTTTGGGCTTAGGACTTCGACTTATAGTTTAGGACTTTAGGTTTGGGCTTGGGGCTCGCATAAGTGACACGAAAATTGAATGGGAAAACAAACACTTTCTAGATTCGGGTGGAGAAGGGTGGAAATCCGGATGAGCAGAAAATAGAGGGAACTTGTGGATAGCAGATCTCAAAAACGGTGGTGGTATTTGGCCTGAAATTTTGAGGAGACGTATTTGGCTTGAATTTTGAGGAGACGTAGATGGGGAGAGGTAAAAGGTGACCTTAAAATATGAAAGAAGGTAGCCGGAAAATGGTATGTGCGGGTAGATTCGGAAAATATGGACTTTCGAGATGAAAAATGGAAGGAAGAGCTAATGGTCTACACACTCACCCTCAAGACCACGAGTGTGGCTGGAGATATGTAGTAAGGATAGGTCCTCCTAGCTCGGAAGGATGACCAACTCCGGGGTTGCTCTCGATTGTCGGAAGTCCACCGGTAAGCCGAGTCTTGGGATCGGAAGATCGACAAGGAAATTGACATTGCAAAGCAAAGTTTTTCAAATTAACCAAAGACCCCTTACAATGCTCAGGGAGTTGAGCTTCAAACATGCACAAAGCTGCATGGGAAAATGACTCAAATCGGATGGCTCATGGAAGCTTACCCGATTTGACCACACACACAAAAAGGGAGGGAAAAGTGACCCCTTGACCAAACTGTTTTGGGACAATTCTAAGTCAGCATCCCTACCTACGTGAGCCACCCTAGAGCCACCAAAATGCAGCCTAATTAATAAGTCTGCCACTCCTTAGATGATACCCTAAGGGAGTCAAAAGACTCTCATGAAAAGGAATGCAAAAACCAACGTTAAAGATTGTGCACAAAAAGAAATACACAAAAACTTAAAGTAAAAATTCTCCCTCCTCCACTTCAATTGGTCTTGGACTTGCTTCCCATTGGGCTGGTCTCCTTATAATCCTCCTCAAAACTCCCTTGGAAGGTCCAACTCGGGTTCAGAATATTAACAACGTCCGCCGGCTTCTCTATGTAATTCACGGAGTGCTTGGGCCTCTCTTGGTCCATTAGGGTTGGTTCCACAATGCTAAATCCTTGCATAAGCTTCCCTACAAAAAGAGCACATATGTTAGAAAATTCCCGAGCCCGAGCTCGGGTAATGGCTCTGTGATGTTCGGTTAAGGGTGAGGTATTTCGGGGCATGTCATCCTCCCGGGGTATTTGAGGATTTGCCCTCAAATCAAGTTGTAACCTTCCTCCTCCTTATCCTCCTCTTCATCAGTAACATAAGGTGATATATCTTGGACGTTGAAGGTGGCTGAAACTCCAAAGAAATAGGAAGCTACAAATTTGGCAAACACATTAGATAAAAATTTGTAACATGACAATTTTTGGGTCGCCCATATCATGTCATCCTCTCGAGGTTGATAAAGATTTGTCCTCAAATCCAAAATCTTTTCGATCTTTTGATGAACCCCATTTTTTTTGTTTAGATGCTCGGGTACGCTATTCCAATCATAAGTTGTATGTTGTTCCAACCATAAGTGGTAAGTTTTTCCCACCCGAAAACAATTTTCTTCCTAGGCTCTTTTTCTCCATTTGCCAAAGTGCCGTTTCCTTTAGGATCAATGTAAATCATCTCTCAATGGGGCAAGCAATCATCCACATCTTAAATGAAGCTTGTAGCAAAAACATACTCTCGGGTTTCATGCAAAAATCTTGAGATAGAAACAAAGAACATCCAAAAATATAATGGTCATACTTGGTCACAACAAATGAATAACTTCCAAAGCTTAAAACCTCATTAAGCTTCACACCATCAATTAAAATGTATTGTTGCATTCCCTTTAACCACCAAAAATATTTTTGAACCGAAAATTGATGTGGATCAAGTGATAACACAAATCAATCCCAACGAGAAAGACCAATTGCAAGGAATTTGAGGCCAATGACAAGGTCAAGAACCAAGAAAATGCATGAAGCATTATGTGATTTAGTGGAAGAAAATCAAATGAAAGAATCTATTTAACATCAAAACAAATGTTTATTATGTTAAGTGTTGAAGAAAATATTGATTTCATGCAAGGTGGTCAAGAATACAAGCCAAGAGCTCAAGCCCACTACAAGATAACTTTACAAAGAAGTAAATCTTTGATGGGAGAAAATCTTAACAGATTTGAGAAAAATCTTCTTAAAGATATTTTAGTTTTCTAATATCTGTTTATTTCCTATTTTAGTTTGGTTTATGTAGCCTATTAAAGGCATCCAAGTTATTGTGAAAGACACAACTTTTATGTTTAATTCACCTTGAGTGTTTTGGAGAGATTTTCTCTTTGGTTCTTTGCGAAGAACTCAATCTTCACCAAGTTAATTCTTGATAGATCAAATTTGATAGCTTTGGTTCTTACCGACAAGTTTGGTCTGGGTCAAGCTCCTTGTTTGATAACTTAGGTTCCGTCGGCAAGGTTCGATTGGGGTCAAGTTGGGTACTTGACTCAAAGGCGATCCATGTATCTTTTTCCGCATTTTGAAGGGTCTCGCGTTTGATATACTCGTGGTTCTCATAAAAATTTTTCGCTGAGTTTCTTCAATCTTTTCAAATCCAACTATCAGTTTTGAAAACTCATTGAAATGAAATGAGACATGCCACGGGTCATCATTAGTAAATGCATCAACATATATGCTACAATATTCATAAAGTAGGGTATATCCATTATTCCTTCAGCACTAAAATAAGGCATCACAAGTTCATTATCTCCAATTGAGGAATCTTGAACCACCAAATTAGCATGATTAACTTCTACAATAAAATTTTCGTTCAAAAACTTCAGATCAATACCATTAAAATATCCACGTCCACTTAAACCAATATGATGAAGGTAACTAAGCACTTGGTTAAATAGATCATACCTCTCAGCCACAACCTTGTGCGGTTTGGCCACTTCATCCTCAAGGTCTACTTGGATACAATGGTATTCTATTATAAACTCTTCAAAATCATTTGTCCTTTCCATGCAAGGATGAGATGTTGCTGCCAATGAAGGGTTGTCTATGATCTCTTCTTTGTTAGGCTCGTGAAGAAATGATTGTCAATGAAGGGTTGTCAATGAAGGATGAGATGTTGCTGCCAATGAAGGGTTGTCTATGATCATACCTCTCAACATATATGCGGAAAAATGATTTTCCTTAAAACCAACAACATCTTCCACTTGCTCGGTTTGTACTTTAACATTTTCTTCCACTTTTTGTTGGAGAGAAGCAGCATAACTTTGGTTCAACTTGTGAAGATCTTGACGAAATTCCAACATAAGGAGCTTGAGTTCATCCAAAGATTCATAATAGTCCGATTCAAGGTAATCCGAGTAGTTACTTTTTGCTCCTCGGTTTGATCTTGAATGTGGTGCAACTAGTGAATACATATTATCAAAATAAACTACAAAAAGGGGGAGGCAAAAGGGGAGGTGGGAATGGATGTTTGGCTCTGATACCAAATGACACGAAAATTGAATGGGAAAACAAACACTTTCTAGATTCGGGTGGAGAAGGGTGGAAATCCGGATGAGCAGAAAACAGAGGGAACTTGTGGATAGCAAATCTCAAAAACGGTGGTGGTATTTGGCCTGAAATTTTGAGGAGACGTAGATGGGGAGGGGTAAAAGGTGACCTTAAAATATGAAAGAATTCTCACGAGTAGAATGGAAGATATGTAGACGGGAGTAAAAAGACTCTCATGAAAAGGAATGCAAAAACCAACGTTAAAGATTGTGCACAAAAAGAACTACACAAAAACTAAAGTAAAAATTCTCCCTCCTCCACTTCAATTGGTCTTGGACTTGCTTCCCATTGGGCTGGTCTCCTTGTAATCCTCCTCAAAACTCCCTTGGAATGTCCAACTTGGGTTCAGAATATTAACAACGTCCGCGGCTTCTCTATGTAATTCACGGAGTGCTTGGGCATCTCTTGGTCCATTAGGGTTGGTTCCACAATGCTAAATCCTTGCATAAGCTTCCCTACAAAAAGAGCACACGTGTTAGAAAATTCGAGCTCGGGAATGGCTCCGTGATGTTCGGTTAAGGGTGTGGTATTTCGGGGCATGTCATCCTCCCGGGGTATTTGAGGATTTGCCCTCAAATCAAGTTGTAACTCTTCCTCCTCCTTATCCTCCTCTTCATCAACAAAGAAATAGGAAGCTACAAATTTGGCAAACACATTAGATAAAAATTTGTAACATGACAATTTTTGGGTCGCCCATATCATGTCAATAAGTATTCAAGCAAAGGGCTTAGGTCTTATTGCTTTGGGATTCGTGCTCAAAGCTTATGGCTTAGATCTTAGGGCTTTGGGGTAAGGCTAAGGTGACATGCCATAGATTGGCATGCCAGAGCTATCACCAAAGCCCGAGCTCAAAATTTTTCTAATATGTTTGTTAATTTTGCAGGAAAAATAATTGAAGAATTATACAATTCTAAGCCAACTTTGGAGAATCAAACAAGGCCAAAACACATGATAATTTGGCGTGGAGTAAAGGTGGATTTTCAACGAAAAACTGAGAGATCCGGAATTAAGCCTGAGCCCGAACCCGATTGAAGTATCACGTTGCATGGCGAGTTGGAGTCCCATGCAAAAGTGATCATCAACTCACCAGCATTTACATGGATTAAAGGGATTTTATCGCATTTTTAGCTTAATTTTTACATGAATTTTATGTTGGATATTTGGAGAACCCGAGAGGGCTTCACGGCTAGGTTTTATTTTTTTTTTATTTTTGCATGCTTGCATGGGGTTTTGCATGAGGAATTTTTGGCTAAGAGAAGGGTATTTTGGGCTAAGGAAGAAGGGAAAATTGGCTGAGGAGATTCAAGATCATGTGGCCTTCACATTCTTGCAATCTCATTGGTCCAAATTTTCCTCCTTTAATTCAATTTCCAGCATGCAAGTTGCATGCATTTGCCCCTCAATTTTCCCTCCTTTTATCTCACTCTTCTCAGCAGATAAAATTTCCCCCATTGCGTGATTGTAAAGAAAATTTGAAATTTGAATTTAAGAAGCTTTTAGCTCTCTCCCTTTTAGGGAATTTTCCAATTTCAGCCGGTAGCCGGAATTCCTCCAGCCACCATGGGTTCTTCAAGAGATTCCTCCTCCGAGCTGGGGTTCTCTTCTTGCTTCAAAGTCTCCAGCCTTTCTCAAGGTCATAGGGTGAGCTTGAAGTCCATAAGCTCCTTCTTCCATCGTTGTTTTCGTTTGATATTTCAACTCTTCCACCAGTTATCAATTTCCCACCACTGCTGACCACCGTTACTGTTCCATTGCTTTCCGACAGATCCATCCACGTGATTTCCTTCATTTTTGTAGGGCAATCACCTATCTTCTTTCCAGAGTTCCACTCAAAATTTCAGCCTGAAACTCAATCTTATCGTTTATTTATCGCCGCCCAAATTCCAGACCCGATTCTGGAATTATCAGATTATCATTTTCCACATATCCTAATCTGTTTCTCCCACTTCCTAAATCTAAACCCCCCTCCATTCCATGTCATTTGGTATCACAGCCATAAATCCCTCCCCACCTTCCTCTTTACCTCAGTTTTTTTTGTGATTTTAAGTTTGAAGGATGGCCTTGAGAAGTGGTTTCAACCATCAACCAAACTTGGAAACCGGAGATGAAGAAACCCCCTTGTATTATTATCCGAAGAGTGCTTACTACTCAAATTCAACAAGAGAAACTCCAATGAGAAAATATCTTCCATAGTAGGTGTTTGATCCAAGAAAAGGTATGTTCACTTATTATTGATGGTGGAAGTTGTACTAACGTAGCATCTCAGGATTTAGTTGAAAAATTGAAGTTAAAAACTAGTTTGCATCCGAAGCCTTATAAATTGCGTTGGATAAATGATAAAGAAGACCTCAAGGTTACCGAGCAAGTGTGCATTGATTTTTCTATTAGGAAGTATAAAGATAAGGTGATGTGTGATGTGGTTCCCATGAGTGCAAGCCATGTATTACTCGGGAGACCATGGCAATACGATCAGAGGGTTATGCATGATGGATTCAAAAATAAATACTCATTCAAATTTAATGGGCGATCTATTAAATTAGATCCTCTTGAACCAGATCAAGTGGCCAAGGATGAACTTGAGAAGGCGAAGAGCTTGGCCAAAAATAATTTGTTTATGAATAAGAAAGAGTTATTGAGAACTATTTTGGTAGGAAATCCGATGATATTTATATTATTTCAAGAAAGAATTGAAGAAATGGGAGAAATTCCTCAAGAGATCCGAGAACTCCTTGAGGAGTATAAAGATGTATTCCCGGAAGACTTACCACTTGGTCTACTACCACTCCGGGGTATCGAACATCAAATAGATTTGCAACCGGGAGCAAGCCTTCCAAACCGGCCTTCTTATAGGATGAATCCCGAGGAGGCTAAGGATTTACATCAACAAGTTCAAGAACTTCTCGATAAATGGCATATCCGAGAATCATTAAGTCCTTGTTTCGTACCCGATTTATTGGTCCCAAAGAAGGATGGAAATTTTTGAATGTGTGCTGACAGCCGAGCCATCAACCAAATCACTATTAAATATTGTTTTCTGATTCCTCGGATCAAGGATATGTTAGATGAACTCAGCGGAGCTTCTTGTTTTTCAAAGGTGGATATAAAGAGTGGTTATCACCAAATCCGTGTAAAGGAAGAAGACGAATGGAAAACAGAGTTTAAAATAAAGTACGGCCTCTATGAATGATTAGTAATGCCTTTTGGGCTATCTAATGCCCCTAGTACTTTTATGAGGCTTATGCACTATGTACTTAAAGAATTTTTGGGAAAATTTGTTGTGGTTTATTTCGATGATATATTGATTTATAGCCTTGACATGCATAGTCACCGAGAACACCTTAAATTGCTATTTGATAAGCTCTGAGATTTTAAGCTTTTTGGCAACTTGAAGAAATGCTCCTTTGTGCAACCAAGAATTCATTTCTTGGAATTTATTATATTCAAGGATGGAATGGAAGTAGATGAAATCAAGGTGGAAGCTATTCGGGATTGGCACGTTCCAATCTTATGTATTCTAAGTGGTGGCCTCCGGGATTCCCTTATCAAAGAAGCTCATGGTGGAGAGTTGGCTAGCCATTTTGGAGAAAAAAAAATCTTTAAAGGCTCTTAAAGAGCATTTCTATTGGCCACACTTGTTTCGGGATATACATCGAATTATAGAAAAGTGCATTATATGTAAGAAAGCCAAGAGTCGATTGCTTCCTCACGGCTTGTATCTTCCACTTCCCATGCTGAGTCATCCTTGGATGGAGCTTAGTATGGATTTCATACTCGGTCTTGTATCCAAAGCCGAGTTTATTAAGAAACTACACGAGAAGGTTAGTAAGTGTATCCAAAGGGCTAATGAGAATTATGCTAAGTATGCCAATCGAGGTAGGAAGAAAATTGATTTCAAAGTGGGAGATCTTGTGTGGTTGCATTTGTGAAAAGAAAGGTTTCTGAATCAAAGGGTTTCTAAGCTTTTGCCAAGGGCCGACGGTCCTTTCAAAATTGTTGAAAAGATCAATCCAAACGCTTACAAAATCAAGTTAGCGGGAGATTACGGAGTTTCAGCCACATTTAATGTTCAAGATCTTTCTCCCTTTGCCAGATTTGATAAGGATGAACAAGATGGAGATGACTTTCCGCTGGATTTGAGGTCAAATCCTCAAGAACCCGGGGAGGATGACATGCCACAGATTTGCATGCCAAGCAGAGCTATCACCCCAGCCTAAGCTCAGAATTTTTCTAATATGTTTGTTAATTTTGCAAGAAAAATAATTGAAGAATTATACATTTCTAAGCCAACTTTGGAGGATCAAACATAGCCAAAACACATGATAATTTGGCGTGGAGTAAATGTGGATTTTCAACCAAAACTGAGAGCTCCGGAATCAACTTTGAAGTATCACGTTGCATGGCAAGTTGGAGTCCCATGCAAAAGTGATCAAGGGTTCCACGACTCAACTCACCAGCATTTACATGGATTGAAGGGATTTTATCGCATTTTTAGCTTAATTTTTACGTGAATTTTACGTTGGATATTTGGAGAACCCGAGAGGGCCTCTCGGCTAGGTTTTATTTTTTTTTTAATTTTGCATGTTTGCACGGGGTTTTGTATGAGAAGTTTTCGGCTAAGAGAAGGGTATTTTAGGTCAAAGAAGAAGGGAAAATTGGCTGAGGAGATTCAAGATCACGTGGCCTTCACATTCTTGCAATCTCATTGGTCCAAATTTTCCTCCTTTAATTCAATTTCCAGCATGCAAGTTGCATGCATTTGCCCCTCAATTTTCCCTCCCTTTTTCCCACTCTTCTCAGCAGATAAAACCTACCCCATTACGTGATTGTAAGGAAAATTTAGAATTTGAATTTAAGAAGCTTTTAGCTCTCTCCCTTTTTGGGGATCTTCCAATTTCAGCTGGCAGCCGGAATTCCTCCGGCCACCGTGGGTTCTTCCAGAGATTCCTCCTCCGAGCTGGGGTTCTCTTCTTGCTTCAAAGTCTCCAGCCTTTCTCAAGGTCATAGGGTGAGCTTGAAGTCCATAAGCTCTTTCTTCCATCGTTGTTTTCGTTTGATATTTCAACTCTTCCGCTGATTGTCAATTTCTGGCCACCGCTGACCGCCGTTACAGTTTCATTGTTTTCCGACCGATCCATCAATGTGATTTCATTCATTTTTTGAGGGCTATCACCTATCTTCTTCCCAGAGTTCCACTCAAAATTTCAGCCTGAAGATCGATCTTATCGTCGAGTTATCACCGTCCCAATTCCAGACCCGATTCTGGAATTATCGGATTATCATTTTCCGCATATCCTAATTTGTTTTTCCCACTTCCTAAATCTAAACCCCCCTCCATTCAGTGTCATAAGGGCTTAGGTCATAAGTCTTAGGTCTAACAAATTAAAGTTCTGGGCTTTGGGATTAGGGCTTAAGACTTAGGGCTAGCGCTGAGGCTTTGGGCATACATCTTAATGTTTAAACTTTGGGCTTTAGTCTTAGAGCTTCAGGCTTTTGGCTTAGAGCTTTTGGCTTGAAGCAAAGGACTTTAGGCTTAGGGTTTAAGGGTTAGAGAGTAGGGCTTAGGACTTTGAGCTTAAGGCTTAGAAATTTGGCTTTGGTGCTTTGGGCTAAGGGCTTTGGGCTTAGATCTTTGGGCTTACGACTGTGGGCTATGGCTTTGGGCTTAGGGCTTATGGCCTAGGGTTGAGGGTTGAAGGCTTAGGTCACATGCCATAGATTGGCATACCAAGTGGAGCAATCACCTAAGCCCAAGCTCGGGATTTTCTAATATATTTGTTAATGTTACTGGAAAATTAATTGAAGAATTATATATTTCTAAGCCAACTTTAGAGGATCAAACAAGGCCAAAACACGTGATAACTTGGCATGGAGAATGGGTGAATTTTCAACCTAAAACTGAGACCGCCGGACTCGAGCCCGCACCTGAACCCGATTGAAGTTTACTTTGCATGGCTAGTTGGAGTTACATGCAATCGGGCACAATCATCCCACGACTAACCTCATCAACCTTTCTAAGGATTGAAGAAATTTTATTGCATTTTTAGGATAATTTTTATGTTAATTTCCAGTGAATATTTAGAGAACGAGAGGGTTTTCTCGGCTAGGGTTTAAACTTGGATTTTTACATGTCGTGCATGGGGTTTTGCATGAGGTTTTGCATGAGGGTTTAATTGGCTGGAAGAAGGGTATTTAGGGCCGAGAAAGAAAGGAAAATTGCTGAAGGGATTCAAGGAAACCTGACTTGCACGTTCTTGAATTCTCATTGGTCCAATTTTTCCCTCCTTTTATTCATTTTACAGCATGTTTTTTGCATGACTTTGGCCCTTAGTTTTCCCTCCTTTTTTCCTCTCTTCGTAGCTGATAAAACCTCCCCCATTGCATGATTGTAATCCTGAATTTGGAATTTGAATTTAAGTAGCTTTTTATGTCTCCCTTCTCGGACATTTTCCACTTTCAGCCGGCAGTCGGAAGTTCTCCGGCCACTGTGGGTTCTCTTCAAGATTTCTCCCTCCGAGCTGGAGATTTCTTCTTGCTTCAAAGTCTCCAGCCTTCTTCAAGGACGTAGGGTGAGGTTGAAGGTCATAAGCTCTTCATTCGACGTTTATTTTATTTGCAATTTTCATCTCCTCCGCTGTCCAGCATTTCCGGCCACCTCCAGAACACCGTTATTGTTCCATTGTATTCCGACCAATCCACTCTCGTGATTTCCTTCATTTTTTGAGGATTATTACTCAATCTACACCCAAAGTTCCCCTCAAAATTTCAACATAAACTCGATCTCATCGTTGAGTTATCCTCTCCCAAAATCCGGTCCCAATTCTGGAATACCAGATATTCCTCCCTTACAAACCCTAACCGACTATCCTCCCTCTTCCTAAACCTAAACCCCTCCATTCCGTGTCATTAGGGCTTTGGACTTATGGCTTAGAAATTTGGACTTGGGGCTTTATGTTTTGGGCTTTAGGCATTGGTTTAAGGCTTAGTACTGACGGCTCACTGTTTAGGGCATACGACTTGAGGCTTAGGGCATAGTACTTGTGGTTTTGGGCATACGACTTAGGGCGTGTGGCTTTTGGCTTTGGGCTTTGGTCTTTGGGCTTTAGGCTAAGGGATTTAGGATTTGGGCTTAGGGCTTAGGGCATAGGTCTTTGGGCTTAAGGTTTAGTGGTTAGAGCTTTGGGCTTAGGACTTCGGACTTTGGGCTTAGGGCTTTGGGCAATGGGCTGTGGGCTTCAGCCTTTGATCTCATTGCTTTGGGCTTAGGGTTTAAGGTTTCTCGCTTAGGGATTATGGTTTAGCATTGTGGGCTTTGGGCTTTGGGCTATGGCTTAGGCATTAGGGCTAATGACTTATGGGTTACGGCTTACGACTTAGGGCTTAGGAGTTAGGGCTTTGGGCTTAAGGTTTGGAATTAGGCTTTGGGTTTAGGGCCTATGTGATAAGGCTTAAGGCTTAGGGCATAGGATTAGGGGCTTTGGGCTTAGGTCTTTTGGTTTAGGACTTAGGTCTTATGCTTTGGGTTTAAGACTTAAAGGTTGCGACTTAGGGGTTAGGTTTTAGGGATTTGGGCTTAGGGCCTCGTTGTTAAGGCTTAGAAATTATGGATTTGGGGTTTGGGCTAAAGGCTTAAGGTTTTAGCCTAGGGATTTTGAGTTTAGGGCATAGGTCTTTTGCTTTTCGCTTTGGGCTTTGGGCTTTGGGCTTATGGCTTAGAGCTTAGGGCTTATGCTTAGGATTTAGGGCTAAAGGCTTTTGGTTTAGGTCTTAGGGTTTAGGACAAATGTGCAACCGGAGGACGACACCGATCAAGCCCCGATGAGCATGGAGAATTTTACTAACTTAGTTGTTCATTTTGCAGGGAACTTAACCTCGGAAACACCTTCTGAGGCTGATCGGGAACGACCGAAGCCTGACCATGACACGCCCGACGCTCCCGGCCACGACACACCCGCCCGCCCACCCCCACGACCATGACCCAACGACCAACGAAGAATCGGTCGTCAGCCTTGCCAAAATCCTCTAGGATTTCGGCCCAATGAAATAAGTGACCGACGTGGGAGAATGTTTGATCCAGTTCTCACGAATTGAGTGCTCGCCCCATAGACTGGGTCTTTGGCCACCTTGGGCTGACTTTTGGTCACATTTGTTTTTATTTATTTTTATTAGCAAATAATTGATGAAAAAGGAAGGAAAGTAGACCCAAAGAGGAGGAGGGAAAATACGACTAAGTGTTGGAGCGCATTTTTAAAGTCCTCAGTCAACCAAGAAGAGCTTCTGTCAACTCAAGGTCTTAGGCCGGATTGCATCAACCACTCAACTTGATTATCTAAGTAATCAGATCTTTTGGTCAAAGGAAGGTCAAGATTCGAATTGGCCCGAGCCAATTCCCCCGGTGTCCGAAGCATGATCAACCCGAGGACGCCATTTCGACGAAGCCTGTGTGCGTCCATGAGCCCAACGGGCCTTCATCCAAATAGATCACGTGCATGTCAACACTCGGTCAATCAAGGACACCTGCAGTCCCCGTTTCAAATTGCCCCGCGCCAATCCCCAGGTGTCAGGAGCTCAGTCAACCCGAGGTCACCGATTTGAACGAGCCCGCTCGCGCCCATGAGCAACGGTGGATCTTCATTCAAATTAGCCGAGCGCGCACTTTCTCCAGGTCAACCGAGGAGCGTCTGAAGTCTTCCTTCCGGAGCTAGTCAACCACCGGTCTGCCATTCAAAAGAGCCCGCGCGCGCCCACGAGCATAATGAACCAACGTTCAAATTGACCGAGCGCGCACTTTCACTCGGTCAACCCAAGAGCGTCAGGATCCTCCATTTCAAAATGGCCTGCGCGCATCCTTCGAAGCCAGGAGCTTGGTCAACCCTCGGTCGGCCATTTTGAAAGAGCCGCACGTGCCCACCCTGGGCCTGATGTGCAACCCGAGCACATCATGGATCAAGCCCCGACCAACCCAACTAGCCCGCCCAATTTTTCTAACTTAATTGCTCGTTTTGCAGGTATCTTAACCTCGGAGACACCATCCGAGTTCGATCGGGAAAGGCCCAAGCACTCCATCACTTGGTGCTCGGCCATTCCCGCCCTTGACGCGTACACCGGGACATGTCCAACCGTACCCGGACACGGCACACCCAGCAGCCCGGCCCGCAACACAGCCGAGACGCGTGACGCACCTGGACACGGCGCACCCGGCAGCCCGGCCCACGATGCAACCGAGGCTTGTGACCGAGACACGCCCCGCGCCAGACGGACGCTCCACGACCCCGACCCGACGACCACCTCAACTTCGGTCGTCGGCCTATCCGAAGACCACTAGGGCTTCGGCCCAGCAATAAGTGGCCAGCGTGAGGAACGCACGGTCCGATCCCCTTGGATTGCACGGTCTTTCACGGAGTCCAACTCCTCGGCCAACCCAACGCCGAGCCCGGCCACCTTAGCTTATTTTCAGCATTTAGAAGACTTAGTGAAGAAAGCATGAAATCTAAAGATAGAGGACGCTGAATGCACCATTGGAAGCCCACGATGGCCGAGCCTCTCACGAGACACGACCCATTATCGGCCCATTCGAAGACTTAGCCAAATTCTATCGGCCAAACTTACTTAATCTTTAAGTATTTTGGTTATTTGGCTAAGATTTGGCAGAGATTCATAATCGCACGAGCATATCTTCGTGATGACCGTAGATCACCCATCGGACGCACGAGCATGGCCGATCACCGAACCACCTACGATTATCAAGGAATTTTCATGCACCAAATCCTTGGAGCATCTATTAAATCTTTAGAGGATCTTCAATCAACGGATTTCCTCAACAAACTCTCGGATCCCTTGAAGATCGCCCATAACCGACCGCCGGCTCGGCCCATCTAGACGTGCCCGCGCACCAACTCGAGTCATCACCGGTCCATCAAAGAACCAGACCGTGCGCTACATTTTGTTGACCACTGAAGAGACTTTAGAAGCCCCGGATCCAGATTGGCTCGAGCCAATCCTTCATTCGTTCGGAGCTCTGCCCATACCGACGCACCCTCTCGGTCAACAACAAGACAACTTCGGTCGACTTTCGAACCAACCGATCTTCCGACCATGAATCACGGACATGGACTTCTCCAAAGTCAACATGAAGCGTTTGATCAATCCAAAGGCCGAAAGCTTCCTTCTTTTTAGCTAGTTTAGTTGAACTTTATTTCTTTAAGTATTGTAATCGTTTCCATTGTTCAATAGAGAGAATTTTAGTAAAAATTGTGCATTGCACCTTCTTCCCGAAAGGATCGAAGCTCCCTCTCGATAACTCCCCTCCGGTGAGTCATATCCGGCCGAGCATTATCAACCCTCGAGTGTTCATCGGTGAGTCATATCCGAGAAGACACTCAAGGTCTACCGAAGTCAACACTTTGATTGCTCAAGTGTTGAAACGTACATCCATCCATTACCTATTCCCGTTTCCATCCCCGAGCCTTCAAATCCCTCCACAAGCCGATTCCGGTCCATATCTTCATCACCGAGCCATCTCCATAAACTACCGAGCCATTCCTGAAATTCCACCACCAAACCTCCTTATTTCCATCACATTACGCTTCCGCAAACCCCATCCTAAATTGGCCCTAGCCAATTTGCCGATCGCCGTACACGCGACCTTCCCGGTTACGTGAAAAGCGACAAGTCCGATCAAGTGTGTGCGATCCTGGTGCCCGCTGCACACCATCTTGGTATTAGAGCTAAAGGTTCGATTTTTATACTTTTTACAAGTTTTTCGAATTTTTGGTAAGCCGCCCGTGATCAAGCCACGAGCGAGCAAACTATGTTCTCCGATCCCCGAGACCAACGGGAACATGAGAACCATAATCGGGAGCAATTCGAAGCTATGAATCGAAGAATGGATGCAATGCTCCACTGGCTTGACGATTTGGCCGAGCATGACCGTGCCCGCCCGGCACGCCGCCTCCAAGGCGAAGACCGGGACGCGAAGGGCCACCCTGAGCGCGCCCGCGTGAACACAATCGATCCGACGAAGATTTTGATTCCGAACCCGATTCTTACTCGGATCGTGATGAGGAATGGAAGCTCCCCAAGGTACACTTACCCTCTTTTAATGGAGCCTCCAATGGAGATAAATATTTGGATTGGATTGAAAAGGTCGATAAAATTTTTGACCTTTACAATTATTCCGAGAAGTTAAAAGTCCAATTGGCATCCTTGGAACTTACGGATTATGCCTCACTATGGTGGAATAGTCTTTGGACACAACGAAGAAGAGCGCACGACGAGGAGATCAATTCGTGGAGATTAATGAAAGAATTGATGAGGAAACGAATCGTACCGAGCCATTACCTTCAAGATCTATTTTTACAACTCCAAAGCCTTTGCCAAGGAAGTTCCACCGTGGATGAATATCTTACGGACTTTGAAACCTTACGGATTCGGTGTGATTTAGCCGAACCCGTGGAGCAAGTCATGGCACGGTTCATTCGAGGCCTACGTTATGAAATCGGTGATGTGGTTGAGTTGCAGCCCGTAGAATCATTTGTTGGGCTTATCCAAATGGCCCTAAGAGTTGAGAGGCAACTCAAGAGAAAGGGCAAAGCTATCGCTCAACGGCCCACAACACCGTACCGGCCCGCGCCACGGATCAAGGATCGGGCGCCCGCGCCAAAACCATGGGCCCCGAAACCGGCCACGGATTCTAAGCCATCAGACACTCAAGCTGACCCACAAAGGGCTCGAGAGATCCGATGTTTCAAGTGTCTTGGACGCGGACACATGGCCGCGCAATGTCTGAATAAGCGCGTCATGACCATCCTTGAAGGGACCGAGGAGGTCGTGAGCGACGACGAGACACCACCCGTCGTGGCCGAGGAGGATCCGGCCTCGACCGAAGAAGAAGTTTGCCGAGCTTTTGAAGCGCAAAGTATATTTATGGTGCGAAGAGTTCTTTCTATGCAGCCACGGCCCGAGGAATTACAAAGGGAGACACTATTTCATAGCCGTTGCATGATCAAGGACAAATTTTGTTCGGTGATCATTGATGGCGAGAGCTGCACCAATGTCGCGTCCCGCGAGCTGACCGAGCGGTTGGCGCTGCCCACGACCGTACACCCGACCCCTTACAAGTTGCGCTGGATCACCGACCGTGAAGACGTCTGGGTAAGCAAACAAGCCCGGGTAACTTTTACAATCGGCACGTACAAACACGTCACGTGTGATGTGGTCCCGATGAACGCCACACATTTGCTACTCGGCCGAACTTGGCAATTTGACCGACGAGTTATGCATAACGGCTTCACCAACCATTATTCCTTCAAGATGGATGGCCGAAGCATCACATTGGCTCCTATGACACCGGAGCAAATCGCCAAGGACGAGGCCGACCGAAAAGAGGCCAAGGCCAAGATGGCTCTTTTCATGGGCCGTAAAGAATTGGCGCGCACCCTTGGCCAAGGAGGCCCGATAATCATGCTCTTACACCGAGAGCCCGATGGGCTTGATGAAGAGATTATTCCCGAGGCCGTGCGCCCATTGCTTGACCGATTCAAGGACGTGTTCCCGGACGAACTCCCGGACGGTCTACCACCGCTCCGAGGGATCGAGCACCACATTGACCTCCAACCGGGAGCCTCCTTGCCCAACCGACCACCGTATAGGCTCAATCCCGAAGAAAGCAAGATCTTGCAAAAGCAAGTGCAAGAGCTACTCACTAAGGGCTATATCTGAGAGTCCTTGAGCCCATGCGCGGTCCCGGCCCTCCTAGTGCCGAAGAAGGATGGAAGCCATCGAATGTGCGTGGATAGCCGAGCAATCAATGATATTACCATCAAATATCGCTTTCCCATGCCACGGCTCGATGACCTCCTCGATGAACTAAGCGGAGCGGCCATCTTTTCCCAGGCAGATTTGAAGTCCGGCTATCATCAAATCCGGATGCGCGAAGGCGACGAGTGGAAGACGGCCTTCAAGACCCGATACGGGCTATTCGAGTGGCTCGTCATGCCATTCGGCCTTACCAACGCCCCGAGCACCTTTATGCGCCTCATGAACCACGTGCTTCGAGAGTACCTCGGTAAGTTTACTATCGTTTATTTCGATGATATACTTGTCTATAGTGCTGATTTGCCGAGCCATCTCGACCACTTGGAGCGGCTATTTATGATCCTACGGCGCACGGAACTATACGGCAACCGAAAGAAGTGTGCGTTCGCCCAAAGCCAAATACACTTCCTCGGCTTTGTCCTATCCGCAAGCGGTGTTGAAGTGGATGCCGAGAAGATCCGGGCTATCCAAGATTGGCCCATTCCGAAGAATGTCTCGGATATCCGAAGCTTCCATGGGCTTGCAAACTTTTACAGACGCTTCATCAAGGGCTTTAGCAGAATTGTGGCCCCTTTGACCGAGCTCACCAAAAAGGGCCATGAGTTTTCATGGACCAGGCCTTGTCAAGCAAGCTTCGACACCATCAAGGCCTGGCTTTGCGAAGCCCCCGTGCTAACCCTTCCAGACTTTAACAAAGTCTTCGAGATCGAGTGTGACGCCTCCGGAACGGGTATTGGAGCGGTCCTTATGCAAGAAGGCCGCCCGATAGCCTACTTTAGCGAGAAGCTCAAGGCCGCGACACTCAATTACTCGACATATGACAAGGAACTCTATGCCTTGATCCGAGCCATTGAGGTATGGCAACATTACTTGCTGCCCCGAGAGTTTATCATCCACACCGATCATGAAGCTCTCAAATTTATCAAAGGTCAAGGCAAGCTCAACCGACGACATGCTAAATGGATCGAGTTCTTGGAGAAGTACCCTTATATTATCAAGTACAAAAAGGGTGACACTAACGTGGTGGCCGATGCACTATCACGGAGGAGCATCCTTTTCACCGAGCTACGGGTACGTTTCTTCGGTTTAGATTGGTTGAGAAATTGCTATGCGGATGATATAGATTTTGGTCCTCGTTTTGAATTGGCCGCCAAGGGTGAATTGGCGGATTATCATGTTAATGATGGATACTTCTTCCATGGAGGACGCATGTGTGTCCCGAGAGGAAGCATCCGAGAGTCCCTCATTACCGAGGCTCACGGAGGCGGCCTTGCGGGCCACTTTGGAGAGAAAAAGACTTGGGAGATGCTCAAGGAGCATTTTTACTGGCCACATTTATTTCGGGACGTGCACCACTTTGTGGAACGGTGCGCGACATGCAAAAAGGCCAAGACCCGCACGTTACCCCAAGGTCTTTACTTGCCTTTACCGGTGCCCGACAACCCATGGCACGACATTAGCATGGATTTTGTCCTCGGACTTCCACAGACAAGTCGAGGCAAGGATTGCATTATGGTCGTGGTCGACCGATTTTCGAAGATGGCGCACTTTATAGCATGTGCCAAGACCGCCAAAGCCACGGTCATCGCCGAGCTATTCTTCAAGGAAATTGTCCGGCTTCACGGCATGCCCCATTCAATTGTGTCCGATCGAGATGGTAAGTTCCTTAGCACGTTTTGGAGGACCTTATGGGCACGACTCGGCACCAAGCTACTTTTTAGCACGGCCTTCCACCCGCAAACCGATGGCCAAACGGAGGTAGTCAACCGATCACTCGGCTCACTCCTCCGAACCACGGTGGATACGAAGATCTCGACATGGGATCTTCAATTGCCATTCATTGAATTCGCCTACAACCGGTGCCGCCACAACACAACGGGTATGACTCCTTTCGAGGTTGCTTACGGCTTTAATCCTTCTACACCCATGGATTTACTTCTATTGCCGAGCAAGGAGCATACCAACACTGATGGCCATGATAAGGCCGAGAAGATCCGTCAATTGCACTAGAAAATTAAGAAGCGGATCGAGAAGAAAAATGCCAAGTATGCTCAAGCGGCCAACCGAGGCCGAAAGGAGAAAATTTTCAAGGAAAGAGATTTAGTGTGGCTTAAGCTTCGGTACTTTAAGCATAAGCACACTAAGTTGCTGCCAAGAGCCGACGGACCTTTTCGGGTGACCGAGCGAGTCAACCCGAATGCCTACAAACTCGAGTTACCGGGCGAGTATGGCATTACCACTACGGTCAACGTCCGAGATCTTTCACCATACTTGGATGATGCGGATGATCCTACCGATTTTTAGGATGAGAGGGTAGATTTGGGTACAAATCCTCAAGTACCCCGGGAGGATGATGTGCAACCCGAGCACATCATGGATCAAGCCCCGACCAACCCAACGAGCCCGCCCAAATTTTCTAACTTAGTTGCTCATTTTACAGGTATCTTAACCTCGGAGACACCATCCGAATTCAATCGGGAAAGGCCCAAGCACTCCATCACTTGGTGCTCGGCCATTCCCGCCCTTGACACGCACACCGGGCCATGTCCGACCGTACCCGAACACGGCACACCCAGCAGCCCGACCCGCAACACAGTCGAGACGCGTGACGCACCCAGACACGGCGCACCCGGCAGCCCGGCCCACGACGCAACCGAGGCTTGTGACCGAGACACGCCCCTCGCCCGACGGACGCTCCACGACCCCGACCCGACGACCACCTCAACTTCGGTCGTCGGCCTATCCGAAGACCACTAGGGCTTCGGCCCAGCAATAAGTGGCCAGCGTGAGGAACGCACGGTCCGATCCCCTTGGATCGCACGGTCTTTCACGGAGTTCAACTCCTCGTCCAACCCAACGCCGAGCCCGGCCACCTTACCTTATTTTCAGCATTTAGAAGACTTAGTGAAGAAAGCATGAAGTCTAAAGATAGAGGACGCTGAATGCACCATTGGAAGCCCACGATGGCCAAGCCTCTCACGAGACACGGCCCATTATCGGCCCATTCGAAGACTTAGCCAAATTCTATCGGCCAAACTTACTTAATCTTTAAGTATTTTGGTTATTTGGCAGAGATTCATAATCGCACGAGCATATCTTCGTGATGACCGTAGATCACCCATCGGACGCACGAGCATGGCCGATCACCGAACCACCTACGATTATCAAGGGATTTTCATGCACCAATTGGAGCATCTATTAAATCTTCAGAGGATCTTCAATCAATGGATTTCCTCAACAAACTCTCGGATCCCTTGAAGATCGCCCATAACCGACTGCCGGCTCGGCCCATCTAGACGTGCCCGCGCACCAACTCGAGTCATCACCGGTCCATCAAAGAACCAGACCGTGCGCTACATTTTGTTGACCACCGAAGAGACTTTAGAAGCCCCGGATCCAGATTGGCTCGAGCCAATCCTTCATTCGTTCGGAGCTCCGCCCATACCGACGCACCCTCTCGGTCAACCGGTCAACAACAAGACAACTTCGGTCGACTTTCGAACCAACCGATCTTCCGACCATGAATCACGGACATGGACTTCTCCAAAGTCAACATGAAGCGTTTGATCAATCCAAAGGCCGAAAGCTTCCTTCTTTTTAGCTAGTTTAGTTGAACTTTATTTCTTTAAGTATTGTAATCGTTTCCATTGTTCAATAGAGAGAATTTTAGTAAAAATTGTGCATTGCACCTTCTTCCCGAAAGGATCGAAGCTCCCTCTCGATAACTCCCCTCCGGTGAGTCATATCCGGCCGAGCGTTATCAACCCTCGAGTGTTCATCGGTGAGTCATATCCGAGAAGACACTCAAGGTCTACCGAAGTCAACACTTTGATTGCTCAAGTGTTGAAACGTACATCCATCCATTACCTATTCCCGTTTCCATCCCCGAGCCTTCAAATCCCTCCACAAGCCGATTCCGGTCCATATCTTCATCACCGAGCCATCTCCATAAACTACCGAGCCATTCCCGAAATTCCACTACCAAACCTCCTTATTTCCATCACATTACGCTTCCGCAAACCCCATCCTAAATTGGCCCTAGCCAATTTGCCGATCGCCGTACACGCGACCTTCCCGGTTACGTGAAAAGCGACAAGTCCGATCAAGTGTGTGCGATCCTGGTGCCCGCTGCACACCAGGGCCAACCGAAGGTCTTCCCCGGTCAACCACGGTCTCCATTCAAATTCAGCCAAGCATATCCCTATTGGCTCAAACCATCAGCTGAAGAGAAGCGTCTTTGGTCTCACCAAAGTCAAGGAAGATCTTCCCCGGTTGATCCATGGCGTCCACCGAATAGTAGGGTTTAAATTATTTCTTTTTCATTTTTCCTTTGAATTATTATTCAAGTGTATCAGCCTTCCACTTGGAAGGCAGAGAGAATTTTAATCAAATTGTGCTACGCACCTTCTTCCTAACAAGTTGAAGCTCTTTCTGACGTCCCTTCTCCGGTGAGTAATATCCAGCCAAGATCGTCACCCCTTGCAAGCACGATCGGTGCGTCACATCCGAGTACAACCAAGGTCTACCAAGGAAAATATTTTGATTGCTCAAGTATTCGACTTGTCCGACCATACCCACCATTCCTAACCTTTTCGAACCCATTACCATCCCCGAGCTATCTCCTTCCTCCATTGACTGATTACATATTCCATTCGACCTATCAAACCATCTTAACATTTCCTCGAGCCATTTCCATATTTTCCACACTATTTACCCACATTTCCATCCTATTCTAATTTCCCATTCTCACTCTTCCATTCGTACAAGTCACTTTCCCGTGTGCCGTACCTACCCTCGATTCGAGCCCTGCGTGCGCACACTAGTCTGACCAACGACGTGTCGACCCTTCCCGGTGGCACATCATCTTGGTGCCCTAATCCATAGGCTTTTGGTTTAGGTCTTAGGGTTTAGGACTTAGGGTTTAAGGCTTAGAGATTTAGGCTTAGGTCATTAGGCTTTGGACCAAAGGATTAGGGCTTTGGGCTTTGGGCTTATGGCTTAGGACTTAGGGATAGTGATGGGGTATTAGGGCATACGTTTTAGGGCATAAAGCCTAAGGCTTTGGGCTTTGGTCTTCGAGCCTAGGGCTTAGGTGATGTGCCCGAGGACTCCCACCCACCGGAAGGCATGGTGACCCGCAGCCGTGCAAGTCGTCTTTCTAATGTGTTTGTTGATTTTGCAGGGACATTATTACCTCCAAGAGGTCTCTTGGATGCTCCCACTTCTAATGATAAAGAGCTCCCCAAGCATTGCCAACAACGAGAGCATGAAATGAGGGAGACAACTACCGAAGTACCAAGAGCTCCTCCGTCCGAGGCATCCCACCCGAATTTGCACCAAGTCGAGGCCTAGTGGATTCCTCTTCTTTCTAACAAGAGGATATCATAGCAAGGGGAGGGCTGTTTGGTCATCACGTGATCATGGAAATATATATATATTTGAAGTAGTTTGAAGTTGTAACCAAATTTTGCTTGAAGCTTTGTTAAGTGTTGGTTCGGTTTGGACCAACTTGCTAGGTTTTGGTTCGGATGGGACCAATTCAAGTCCCTTCTTGTTGGGAGTTAGGGAAAACCTATTTTCCCAAGTGAATTCTGTGATTTTGTGGTCAACTTAGACGTGGGATAGAGTCAAGGGCTGATGGAGTGGGAGGTAAGTTGATGGTGGGCCCTTTGTCCACCAAACTCTTACTATTTCCACTCATTTAGTCCCTAATTTAGGCTAGTGTCAAAATTTGTCTTTTGTTGAAAGTTAGGAGGGTATGAAACTCTACTCCCACGTATTGTAATGGCAGAAAAGAATTGGACAAATTTGAAGAAGCTTGAAGCCCCCCCCCCAAACCCGAGACCCTTCAACAATGCGGAAAAAGATACGTGGATCGCCTTTGAATCAAGTACGAGGAACTTGACCCCAATCGAACCTTGCCGACGGAACCTAAGTTATCAAACAAGGAGCTTGACCCAGACCAAACTTGTCGGTAAGAACCAAAGCTATCAAATTTGATCTATCAAGAATTAACTTGATGAAGATCGAGTTCTTCGCAAAGAACCAAAGAGAAAATCTCTCCAAAACACTCAAGGTGAATTAATCATAAAAGTTGTGTCTTTCATAATAACTTGGACGCCTTTAAATAGGCTACATAAACCTAACTAAAATAGGAAATAAAAAGATATTAGAAAACTAAAATATCTTTAAGAAGATTTTTCTCAAATCTGTTAAGATTTTCTCCCATCAAAGATTTACTTGTTGGTAAAGTTATCTTGTAGTGGGCTTGAGCTCTTGGGCTTGTATTCTTGACCACCTTGCATGAAATCAATATTTTCTTCAACACTTAACATAATAAACGTTTTGTTTTGATGTTGAATAGATTCTTTCATTTGATTTTCTTCCACTAAATCACATAACGCTTCATGCATTTTCTTGGTTCTTGACCTTGTCATTGGGCCTCCAATTCCTTGCAATTGGTCTTTCTCATTGGGATTGATTTGTGTTATCACTTGATCCACATCATTCCCTCCTTCCTCGAAAAGATTCGTCCTCGAATCTCCTGCATCATACAAAGATAAGTCACTAACATTGAAAGTGGCACTTACATTACCATATTCACTTGGCAAATCAATTTTGTAGGCATTGTCATTGATTTGCTCCAATACTTGAAAAGGACCATCTCCTCGAGGTTGCAACTTATTTTTCCTTTTATTTGCAAATCTTTCTTTCCTTAGGTGAATCCAAACCCAATCTCCTGGCTCGAATACGACTTTTGTCCGGCTTTTGTTTGCTTGCTGCGCATAATGCTCATTTTTCTTTTCTATATTCTCCCTGACCTTTGTATGCAAATCCCTAACGAATTCTGCCTTTTTCTTTCCATCAAAATTAACAAACTCATTAGTAGGCAAGGGTAACATATCCATAGGAGTTAAAGGATTAAAACCATACACTATTTCAAATGGTGAATAAGATGTAGTTGAATGAATAACTCTATTATATGCAAATTCAACATGTGGTAGACATTTCTCCCATTGTTTTAAATTCTTAGAAATAATTGCTCTTAGCAAAGTAGATAGTGTTCTATTAACTACCTCAGTTTGTCCATCCGTTTGTGGGTGTGCTACAGTTGAAAACAAAAGTTTAGTGCCTAACTTATTCCACAAAGTTCTCCAAAAGTGACTTAAAAATTTAACATCTCGATCACTAACAATAGTTTTTGGTAAGCCATGCAACCGCACAATCTCTTTAAAGAATAAATCTGCAACATGTGTAGCATCATTAGTTTTTGAGCATGCAATAAAATGTGCCATCTTACTAAACCTATCAACAACTACAAAAATACTATCTTTTCCACTTTGTGTTTTTGGCAAACCAATAACAAAATCCATTGAAATATCAATCCAAGGTTGACTAGGAACTGGAAGAGGAATATACTTTCCGTGCGGTTTGATTTTTGATTTAGCTTTCCTACACTCGATACATTTATCACAAATTACTTGCACATCATGTCTCATTTTTGGCCAATAAAAGTGCTCACATAAAACAGTTAAGGTTTTGCTCACTCCAAAATGTCCCATTAATCCACCCGCATGAGTTTCTCTAACAAATAATTCTCTCAATGAACATTTAGGAACACAAAGTTTGTCTTTTCTAAACAAATAACCATCGTGTCTATAATAATCTAAATATGCAATCTTTTCGCACAATTTCCAAATTTCACCAAAATCCAAATCTACTTCATATAATTCTTTAACAAATTCAAATCCAAGCAATTTAGATTGTAAGGACGTTAGAAGTATGTACCTTCGAGATAATGCATCGGCAACAATATTTTCTTTACCTTTCTTGTATTTTATAACATATGGAAATGTTTCAATGAACTCCATCCACTTTGCGTGCCTTTTGTGTAACTTTCCTTGTGACTTCAAATGCTTCAAACTTTCATGGTCAGAATGAATAATGAATTCTTTTGGCCACAGATAATGCTGCCATGTTTGTAGAGTTCTCACTAAAGCAAATAACTCCTTGTCATATGTTGGATAATTTAAAGCAGCTCCATTAAGTTTTTCACTAAAGTAAGCGATTGGCTTGGAATCCTGCATTAAAACACCACCAATACCTTTTCCCGACGCATCACATTCAATTTCAAATACTTTATCAAAATTAGGTAACACAAGTAATGGTGCACTAGTAAGCTTATCTTTTAGAAGGCTGAAAGCGTGTTCATGAACTTCGGTCCATTTAAATTCAGCATGCTTTTTAACAAGATCATTCAATGGTGCCGCGATCGTACTAAAATCTCGAACAAACCTTCTATAAAAACTTGCCAATCCATGGAAACTCCTAACCTCACTTGCATTCTTTGGTGTCGGCCACTCTTGAATCGCCTTGACCTTTTCTTGATCCATCGAAATTCCTTTTGAACCTACAACAAAACCAAGAAAAACTACCGAATCCATGCAAAAAGTGCACTTCTTCAAGTTAGCATAAAGTTGATTTTCTCGTAAAGCAATAAAAACTAAATTCAAATGTTCAACATGTGCATCTAAGGTTTTGCTATATATTAGTATATCATCAAAGTATACAACGACAAATTTTCCGATAAAAGCTCTTAGCACATGATTCATTAATCTCATAAAAGTACTTGGTGCATTAGATAATCCAAACGGCATCACTAACCACTCATAGAGACCATACTTAGTTTTAAAAGCGGTTTTCCATTCATCCCCTTCTTTCATCCGTATTTGGTAGTATCCATTCTTTAAATCTATTTTTGAAAATAAACATGAACCATGCAATTCATCAAGCATGTCATCTAACCTTGGAATAGGATGTCGATACTTTATCGTGATCTTGTTGATAGCTCGACAATCCACACACATTCGCCAATTCCCATCTTTCTTTGGAACTAAAATCACAGGAACCGAGCATGGACTAAGACTCTCTCTCACGAAACCCTTCTCTATTAGCTCGTCAACTTGTTTTTGGATTTCTTTCGTCTCTTCAGGATTAGCTCGGTATGCCGGTCTATTGGGTATTGAAACTCCAGGCATAAAATCAATTTGGTGTTCGATTCCTCTCAAAGGAGGTAACCCACTTGGAACTTCTTCGGGAAACACATCTTCAAATTCCTTTAAAAGAGTAGAAATAACACTTGGAAACAAAGGGGTTAGCTCGTTAGTAGAAAGATAAATATCCTTGTACAAGAGTACAAGTACTTGTTGCCTTGCTAACATCACACTCTTCACCTCACTTTTTCTCGCTATTCCACTTATTTTCCCACTCTCTTCTTGTTTTCTCTCTTGCTCTTTTTTTCTCTCTTTGCCCTTTTTTTCACCCTCTTCTATTTTTTTCTCACGCTCTATTTTTCTCTCATCGCACTTTTTTTCACTCTTTTGCTCACATATTGGCTTTTCTCTCATTTTGAAATCTCTAATAATTTTCTCTTGATCTTCACTAGCTTCCCATGGTTTAAGTGGCTTGAGAATGATTGTCTTACCATCTTGAACAAAGCTATACTCATTCTTGAACCCATTATGCTTGACTTTTCGATCAAATTGCCATGGTCTTCCTAATAAAATATGTGTTGCTTGCATAGGAACCAAATCACAAAGAACCACATCATGATATTTTCCAATGGACAGAGCAATTTTAACTCGTTTAGTAACTTTGACTTCACCACAATCGCTCAACCACTGTAGCTTGTACGGATTGGGATGCTTTTCGGTTTCCAATCCTAACTTATCCACTAACAAAGTACTAGCAACATTAGTGCAACTCCCACTATCAATTATCAAACTACATACTTTGTTATTCACGTGGCATCTAGTATGAAATATGTGTTCTCTTTGTACTTCATCTCCATCGTCCTTGGCTTGAACGTTGAGCACACGTCTAGTGACTAAGAGTTCACCTCTCACGGGTTCCTCAACCTCCACATCGCTACAGTCTTCTAGTGGAGGCATCTCGCCATCACCTGAGTTCTCACTTTCAACATCTCCATTCTCTCGTATTACCATTGTTCTTTTATTCGGACAATTTGAAGCATAGTGGCCGAATCCTTGACAACGAAAGCATTTAATTTCTCGAGCTCTAGTGTTGGAGTAGTTTCAGCCTTACCTTTTATAGAAGCATTATTTGAGGTAGTTGCTATCTTTCCCTTGAAATCTTCTTTAGGCTTTATAGTTTGTTTCTCGAGCCTCCAAGTTGATTTCCAATTTGAGTTTGAGAAAGAACCACCCTTTGAATATCCTTTTGATTTCAATTGTTGTTCCACCTTGATAGACTTGTGTAATAATTCCTCTATGTCTACATAGTGCTGCATGTCCACTATGTTATAAATTTCTCTATTCAACCCTCCAAAAAAACGTGCCATTGTTGCTTCCTCGTCTTCCTCTGTGTTGGCTTTCATCATGGTTGATTCCATCTCTTTATAATAATCTTCCACACTTTTTGAACCTTGTTTTAGTTCTTGCAATTTCCTGCATTTAAAGTTGTGACAGAGCCAAAACCCTCCCCTGTTCTTGGATTTTCTTCCCGGGTAGGCCTTTGGCCGTGGCTGTTTGTTGTGATCTCTCCTAATTCCGACTCCTCCGCAATTTGGGAGTGTGTCATTTGGTATCAGAGCACAGCTCTTCCTTCCTTCTTACCTACTATTAAACCTTCAATTCTATTATTTTTAATGGCACATAGAAGTGGTGGCATGACCACTAGGAGTGGAGTTGTTTTGCAGCCTAGTCGAGACCTCCCTTCAACAAGTGAACCACCTCCACCCTTAGCATCATCCCAAGAACGTGAGCCCAATTTTCAGAGCCAAATAGATGGCATTAACCGAAGATTGGACATGCTCTTGTAAAGAATGGAGACTCAAAATCCTCCTAGACCACCTCCCCCGGTTACTCCGGAAGAAGAGCCAGAGGTGCTCGAGGCCGGTTATATGATGTGGAAGACTTGGACGATGAATTTGAGCCACGGGATAGATAACCCCGTGAGGATGACTGATGGCATTTAAAGGTAAGCATTCCACCTTTTAATGGCTCTTGTGATGGAGACTCATTTCTGACTTGGGTAGATAAGGTGGATAAGTTTTTTGAGTGCTATAACTATTCGGAGAAGTCTAAATTACAACTAGTGGCCTTGGAACTTCACGGTTATGCTAGCTTATGGTGGGACAGCTTGAGGTCTCAAAGGAGGCGTAACCATGAGGAAGAAATTAGCACTTGGAGGGCCATGAAAATGATTATGAAAAGGAGATTTGTACCTAGCCATTATAGACAAGAATTGTTTTTTCAACTCCAAAATTTGAAGCAAGGAAGCCTCTCGGTGGAAGAGTAATTGATGGAGTTTGAAACCTTACGGATCCATTGTGATCTTGAATAACCGGAGGAACAAATCATAGCAAGGTTTCTAAGAGGGCTGTATAAAGACATTGTTGATGTGGTGGAGCTGCAAATTGTGGACTCCATGGATGCAGCCATCCAATTGGCCCTACGGGTGGAAAGACAAAACAAGAGAAAGGGTAAGAAAATTATCTCACGGCCAGCTCCGGTTTTCAACACCCCTTACAAGCCACCTCCAAGGCAGGAAGACAAGACTTATCAACCAAAGCCGTGGACACAAAAAAAGGACATTGTTCCGAAACCGATTGAAGATGCTAACAAGCCACGGTCAAGAGAGATAAAGTGTTTTAAATGTCTTGGATTGGGACATATTGCTGCTCAATGTTTCCGAAACCGATTGAAGATGCTAACAAGCCACGGTCAAGAGAGATAAAGTGTTTTAAATGTCTTGGATTGGGACATATTGCTGCTCAATGTCCTCATAAGAGAGTGATGGTGCTTATTGAAAGTAGTGGAGAGATTGTAAGTGAAGATGAACTCATGGAGGAAGAGGAAGACTTAGTGGCCGAACCGAAGGAGGAAATATGCCAAGCACAAGAGGGACCCCTCCTAATGGTGATTCGAAGACTCACTACGAATGGCCGACCAGATTCTATCCAAAGAGAGAACATATTTCACAGCCGGTGCTTGATCAAAGATAAAGTTTGCTCCTTAATCATTGATGGTGGAAGTTGTACAAATGTAGCTTCCACCGAGCTTGTAGAAAAATTGGGGCTTAAAACCGAGGATCATCCCACTCCTTATAGGCTCCGATGGTTGAATGATGAAGGGGACCTTAAGGTGACTAAGCGCACAAGAGTGGAGTTCTCAATTGGAAGTTACAAGGATGTTGTGTTTTGTGATATATTGCCTATGGATGCAAGCCACATTCTTCTCGGGAGACCATGGCAATTTGATCGACACACCATGCATGATGGTTTATTCAATGAGTATTCATTCAAGTGGGAAAACCGGAACATCAAGCTTGCGCCACTAGCACCCGAAGACATTGCTAGTGATGGGAGATTGAGAAGGGAGAAACTTTCCAACAAAGTTTTGTTCATTACCAAAAGGGAGCTATCTCGGGTGGTGCTCCAAGAAGAACCGGTTGTATTGATCCTATTCCGGGAAAGAATGGAAGAAATAGGAGGAGCTCCGGAGGAAGTTTTAGCACTCATTGAGGAATATGGAGATGTGTCCCCGAGGAGCTACCGATTGGCTTACCTCCTATCCGAGGGATTGAGCATCGGATTGACCTCCAACCCGGGGTAGTGCTTCCAAACCGGCCAGCATATAAGATGAATCCTGAAGAAGCCAAGGAGCTTAACCAGCAAGTGCAAGAGCTCTTGGAGAAGGGCTATATCCGGGAGTCACTCAGCCCTTGTGCGGTGCCGACTCTTTTGGTACCAAAGAAGGATGGTTCACCCCGAATGTGTGTTGACAGCCGAGCAATCAACCACATTACTATCAAGTACCGGTTTCCAATACCACGGCTTGAGGACCTTTTGCATGAACTTAGTGGAGCAGCTTTCTTTTCAAAGATTGATCTAAAAAGTGGCTATCATCAAATATGGATGCATGAAGGGGATGAGTGAAAAACGGCTTTCAAAACCAAGTATGGCTTATATGAATGGTTAGTCATGCCATTTGGGCTATCTAATGCCCCGAGTACTTTTATGCAATTAATGAATCATGTGTTGAAAGATTACTTGGGAAAATTTGTGATAGTTTACTTTGATGACATATTGGTTTATAGTGAAGATTATTTGGAGCATTTGGCACACCTTCGGTCCTTGTTTCAAACACTTGAAGTGCACGGTTGTTTGGTAATTTGAAGAAGTGTTCTTTTGTCCAAGAAAAGGTGCACTTTCTCGGGTTTATACTTTCCAAGGAAGGAATGGAAGTAGACCAAAGCAAGATTGAGGCTATTCGAGAATGGCCAATCCCAAAAGGTGTCTCGGACATTAGGAGTTTTCATGGTTTGGCTTCCTTCTATAGAAAGTTTATAAAGGGGTTTAGCACCATTGTGGCCCCTCTCACGGATTGCACCAAGAAGGGGAAGGACTTTGAATGGACCCCGGAATGTCAACAAAGTTTCGATCGGATCAAGGAAGCCCTATGCAATGCTCCTCTCCTTATGCTCCCGAACTTCAATAAGGTGTTTGAAATTGACTGTGATGCTTCGGGATTAGGAATAGGGGCTGTGTTAATGCAAGAAGGAAGGCCCTTAGCTTACTTTAGTGAAAAGCTAAAAGGGGCAGCCTTGAATTACTCTACTATGACCAAGAAATGTATGCTTTAGTGAGAACAATTGAAGTGTGGCAGCATTATCTCCTTCCTAAAGAGTTTATTATACACACCGACAATCAAGCTTTGAAGCATATTAGAAGCCAAGGAAAACTCAGCAAGAGACATGCAAAGTGGGTGGAGTTTCTTGAGAGGTTTCCATATATTGTCAAGTACAAGAAAGGAGAAGTAAATGTGGTGGCCGATGCTCTCTCAAGAAGAATTGTTCTGCTCACCGAACTCAATTCCCAGATCTTGGGGTTTGAATGGATAAAGACTTCCTACAAAGAAGACCCCGACTTCAAGAAATGGTATGAGAAGAGTGTGAACAAAGAAAGTTGTGGCTATCACCTAGCGGATGAATATCTTTACAAAGGGGGACAACTTTGTATTCCTCAATGTAGCCTTCGGAAATCCTTGGGGAATGAAGCTCACGGTGGTGGCCTAGCAGGTCATTTTGGGGAAAACAAGACCTTGGAGATAGTTAAGGAGCATTTCTTTTGGCCCCGTATGATCAAGGATGTGCACAAGTGGATAGAAAGATGTATCATTTGCAAGAAGGCTAAAAGCCGAGTGCTTCCCCAAGGGTTATACATGCCATTGCCGGTTCCCTCTCAACCTTGGGTGGATGTTAGTGTGGACTTTGTTTTGGGGCTTCCTCGGCCCCTAGAGGTAAAGAAGCAATAATGGTGGTCGTTGATCGCTTCTCCAAGATGGTTCATTTCATTGCTTGTCACAAGACCGATGATGCCAACCAAGTAGGCGACTTGTTCTTCAAGGAAGTTGTTCGGTTACACGGAGTTCCAACCACAATTGTCTCGGACCAGGATACAAAGTTCCTAAGCTCCTTTTGGAAGACCTTGTGGAGGAAGCTTGGAACTAAATTGTTGTTTAGCACCTCTTTCCATCCTCAAACAGATGGCCAAATGGAAGTAGTTAATCGAACTTTGGGGGCCTTGTTAAGAAGCATTGTTGGGAAAAGGCTCTCGGATTGGGATATACAATTACCACATGTAGAGTTTGCATACAACCGAAGTGTGCATTGTGCTACTCAAGCTTCTCCTTTTGAGGTTGACTACGGGTTCAATCCCTCAACTCCCTTGGATTTCATTCCCTTGCCGAGCCATAAACTAGCTAATCCCGATGGAGTACAAAAGGCTAAACAAGTTCAAGCCATGCATGCAAAGGTGCAACGAGCCATCACAAGGAAGAATGAAGCCTATGCCAAATTTGCTAACTGAGGCCGTAAGGATGTGGAGTTCAAAGTGGGAGACCTTGTGTGGTTGCATCGAAGGAAAGAGAGGTTTTCGAGCTAAAGAAAATCTAAGCTCCTTCCTAGAGCCGACGGACCATTTGAAGTCACCGAGAAGATCAACAAAAATGCATACAAGTTAAAGCTCCAGGGGGACTATGGAGTATCTGCCTCTTTCAATGTCCAAGACCTTTCCCCTTATTTGGGAGAGATTGAAGAAGATGAGGAGGGGCAGCCCCTGGATTTGAGGACAAATCCTCAATCACCCGGAGGGGATAGGACTCCCACCCACCGGAAGGCATGGTGACCCGCAGCTGTGCAAGTCGTCTTTCTAATGTGTTTGTTGATTTTGCAGGGACATTATTACCTCCAAGAGGTCTCTTGGATGCTCCCACTTCTAATGATAAAGAGCTCCCCAAGCATTACCTACAATGGAAGCATGAAATGAGGGAGACAACCACCGAAGTACCAATAGCTCCTCCGTCCGAGGCATCCCACCCGAAGTTGCACCAAGCCGAGGCCTAGTGGATTCCTCTTCTTTCTAACAAGAGGATATCATAGCAAGGGGAGGGCTGTTTGGTCATTATGTGATCATGGAAATATATATATATATTTGAAGTAGTTTGAAGTTGTAAGCAAATTTTGCTTGAAGCTTTGTTAATTGTTGGTTTGGTTTGGACCAACTTGCTAGGTTTTGGTTCGGATGGGACCAATTCAAGTCCCTTCTTGTTGGGACTTANTTCTATGAGCTTTAGTTACTCGCTGCTCATATTTCTTCACTATAATTAGGGCAAACAATTAAACAAAAATAGTTATATTCTGTATGTTAGTAAATAATTATTTGTATATCAGAAACTAATTTTTTATGCAAAATAAATTTTAAACTAGGACTAAATAAACATAAACAAGTAAAAGAATAAATTAAATATATAATTTATTGATTTTGATACAAATTTATCATTTAAAATCTCCTAAATAAAAACGATAGATTAATGGCTATAATTCTAGAGACAAAAGTCACATATTTTGTGTCATTCCAAGGCAAGCCTCTCTTCTCTCTCGGCAATTTGGAGCTCTGGTGAGTAATATCCATAGTTCTATTTTGTTAAAGGTGTTGGTGTCTTGCTAGGGCCACTAAACCATATTCCAGTCTTCCTCCTCTCTTGTTTGGATCAAGGTAAGCCTGGAAATCCCATAGCCTTCCTTTCTTTGTGTGTGTTTCGGATGTTTGTTGTTGTGTGTTGGTTGCTGCCAATTTTAGTCTCTCCCGGGTGCATCTTGTGTCCCAAAAGTTTCACCCGTGCCATATTCGTTTTTCCTTCGTGCTAAAATCCTCAATTTTTGGCTGTGAGTTCCACATACGTGCCTTAAAATTCTTGGTCATTCATTTCGTTTTCAGTTCCTTCCAATTAAATGATGTGCATGCTTGTTTCTCCTACCTTTCTCCCGAACCACTGAAATTGAGCAGTTCTGTCGACCAAATTTCACTCGGTGATAACTTGCAATCTACCCAAGCATTTCCCCCTTAAACCTAGCCAATTTCTTCCCCTTTCTTGAAGGAGGGTTTCTGCCAAGTTTCCCCTTCTCAGGTCATCGGCATTGAGAGTTGTGCAGAGATTAATCTCCACTACTTCACTGCCAAAAACGTGTGTGTTGTCTGCTTGAGTTTCTGAAAAGGCCCCGTGCCATTTTAATTTCCTCACGTGCGTTTGGTCTGAAATTTGGACTAGTTGGAGTTTAATATTTGAACTCAATATCCTCTAAATCTTGGACGTATAGACCGTATGCATTTAAAGTTGTGACAGAGCCAAAACCCTCCCCTGTTCTTGGATTTTCTTCCCGGGTAGGCCTTTGGCCGTGGCCGCTTGTTGTGATCTCTCCTAGTTCCGACTCCTCTGCAATTTGGGAGTGTGTTATTAGGGTTGATGTCTACCGGTTATGGCTTAGGCCTTTGGGCTTCAGGCTTAAGGCTTATAAATTATGGCCTAGGGATCTGTGTAAAGGATTAGGGCTTTGGGCATATGCCTTTTGTCTTTGAGGTCATGGATTATGGCTTATAGGTAAGACTGAGGGCTTAGGGTTAGGGCTTAGGGCTTTGGGCATTAGCTTACGACTTAGGGCTTTGGGATTTTGGATTTAGTGTTAGGGCTTAGAGCTTTGGGCTAATCACTAAGTTTTTAGGGCATTAGGCACTGGGCTCAAAACATACTACTTAGGGCTTCGTACTTAGGGCTTAGGGCATAAAGCTTAGGCCTTAGAGATTTTTTATTACGGATTTGACCTTATCACTTAGGGCTTTGACCTTAGTGCTTAGGGCTTTGTCCTGAGCGCTTAGCACTTAGCTCTTAGGGCTTAATGCCTATGGATTAGGGCTTTGGTATTAGGGATTTGGGATTAGGCTTTAGGCTTAGGCCTTAGGTTTTAAACATAGGGGTTAGAGCTTATAGCTCTAGGACTTAAACTTAGGTCTTACTGCTTAAGGCATAGGTCATTGGGCTTTGGGTTTAGGGCTTAGTGCTTAGAACTTAGGGCTTCATCCACTAGGCTTAAAGGTTAGGTGTTAGGGCTTTGGGATTTGAGATTAGGGCTCTGGGCTTTAGCGTTTGGCCTTTGGGCTTAAGGCATAGGGTGAGGGCTTAGACATTATGGTTACGACTTAGGGCTTAGGGCTTTGAGCTAAAGGCTTTTGGCTTTAGAATTTGGGCTAAATGCTTTGGGCTATAGGCTTTAGGAGTAAGGCTTAGGGTTTTTGGCTTATGAATTTTGGATTTGAGCTTTGGGCTTAGGGTTAAAGGCTAAGGTCATAAGGTTTAAGGCTATGGGATTAGGGCTTAGTGCTTTGTGGTTAAGGCTTAAGGCTTAGGACTTATGGTTTAGAGCTTTGGGCTTTGAGGTTTAAGCTTTGGGCTTAGAGCTTAGAGCTGAGGACTTTAGGCTTAGGGCTTAGGGTTTATGAATTTATGATTTGGGCTTAGGGCGTAGGACATGGGTTTTTAGGCTTAGGGCTTAGTGCTTGGAGATTAGCGGTTTGGGCTTAAGGCTTAGGACTTTATGACTAATGATTAGGGCGTTGGGCTTTGGAGTTAAGCTTAGGGATTAGGGCTTTTGGCTTTGGCCTTGGGCTTTTGCTTAGAGCTTAGACTTAGAGCTTTGGTCTTTTGGCTTTGGGCTTTGGCTTAAGGTATAGGGATATTGGTTGTTTTCTTTGGGTTTAGGGCTTATGGCTTTAGTATTTGGGCTAAGGGCTTATGGCTTACGTGATAGGTCCTTTGGTTTTGGGCTTAGCAATTAGTGATTATGATTTAGTGCTTTTGGCATTACGCTTAGGGCCTAGCTTAAGGCTTAGCGCTTTGGGCTTACGGCATATGGCTCAAGGCTTTAGGCTTAAGGCTTTGGTCTAAGGGCTAAGGGCTTAGGGCATATGGCTTTGGGCTTTAGGATTTGGGCTTGGGCTTTGGCCTTTGGTCTTACTGCTTTGGGCTCACATCTTAAGGCTTATGGCTTAGGTCATAAGCCTTTGGGCTTAGGGCTTTGGGTTTTGTTCTTTGAATTTTGTCTTTGTGCTTAGGGCTCTCGATTTAGGGAATATGTCATAAGACTTAGGGCTTAGGGCTTACTGCTCTGGGCTTTGCGCTCTGCGCTTTTTACTTGGAGCATATGGGTTAGGACTTAGCTTATGACTTTAGCCTTTAAGAATTTTTTTCTTAAGAAAAACAGTCACGGTTTAACGGTTAACGCTTTTGGCTTGGGGCTTAAGGCTTAGGGCTTGCTTAGGGATTAGAGCTTAAAGCTTTATGCTTAGGTCATAAGGCTTATGGCTTAGGGCTCAGGCGTTGGTCTTTGGACTTTGGGCTTAGGACTTAGGTAATAAGGCTTAGGGCTTAAGGCTTAGAGATTTGGGCTTTGGGTTTTTGCTCAGGGCTTTTAGGCTTACAACTTAAGGCTTAAGGCATTCAGTTTAGGGCATAGGTCATAAGGCATAGAGCTTTTGGCTTTGGGGTCAGGGTTAGGTTATGGCTTTGTGCTTAGGGATTAGAGCTTAGGGCTTTAGGCTAAGGGAATTGTGATGAGGGCTTAGGGCATAGGTCTTTTAGCTTAAGTCTTAGTGCTTTATGCTTTGGGCTTAAGGCATAGTGCTTAGGGCTTTTTTCTTAGGATTTAGGGATTTTGTCTTAGGGCTAAGGGCTAAAGGCTTTGGGCTTTAAACTTTCGAGTTTCAGCTTAGCGCTTAAGGCTTAAGACTTACAACATAGGGCTCAGGGCTTAGGGCTTATGGCATAAAGATTAGGCGATAAGGCTTAAGGCTTAGGGCTTCATTCTTAAGGCTTTGGGCTTTGGTCCTATTGCTTATGACTTAGGGCTTAGGGCCTACGTCTTTGGGCTTAGGGCTTAAGTTTTGTGTGTGTCTTAGGGCTTAGGGGTTATGGTTTAGGGCTTAGGGCTTAGGGCTTAGGGCTAAGGGCTTCCTGCTTAGGTCATAATGCTTTGGATTTTAGGGCATTGGTTTTGATCTTTGGGTTTGTGTCATTGGGCTTAGGTCCCTAGGCTTATGGAATAGGTGATAAGACTTAAGGCTTAAGGCTTACTGCTTTGGGCTCTAGGCTCTGGGCTTTGGGCTCTGGGCTTTTGGTTTAGAGCTTATGACTTAGGGTTTAGAGCTTATGACTTTGGCCTTTATGGTTTTTGCTTAAGCATGACAACCACAATTTAAGGCATAAGGCTTATGGTTGTGGGCTTTTGGCCTAAGGCTTCGAGCTTGCTAGGGATTTTGGCTAATGCTTTAGGCTTAGAGCTTATAGCTTAGGGCTTAGGTCAAAAGGCTTATGGATTAGGCTTAGGGCTTGATGTGCCTTCCTTGGGGGTCGGCCCTGATCTGCCGTCCAGGGTGGTCGGCGCACCGTGGGTCGGATGATGCGCGCACACGTGGCTAGGGGAAGAAGTAGTGTGCGGCGGTCGGAAAATGGGTGTGTGCGATTTTAGGAGTTGGGGTGCGGAAGTGTAGTGGGGTGAAAATGTATGGGATTTGAGGGAAATTTATGGAGGTGGCTCGGATGAAAAGAGAGGTGGTTCGGATGAAATGATGTGGGCCGGAATCGGCGGTGGAGGAGTTTGAAGGCTCGGGAGATGGAATGGAATGTTTGAAAGGATGAGGTCGGACGATTCAAACACTTGAGCAATCAAAGTGTTGGAATCGGTAGACCTTGGATGCTCTCGGATATGACTCACCGATCGGGCACTCAAGGGTTGATGGAATTTGGCAGGATATGACTCACCGGAGAAGAACCGTCGGAAAGAGCTTCAACCAAAAGGGTATGAAGGTGCAAAGCACAATTCTATTAAAATTCTCTTTGCCCTCAAAGTGAAGGTTGATACATTATTTAATGAACGAAAAATAAAACGAGAGGGAAGGGTTTTCGACCCTTGGATTGCATACACGCTCGAGATTGGTTCGGGAGAGATCTTCATGGACTTGGAGTTGACCAAAGTTCGATCCGTTAAGGCTTTGCGCGGCTGAGTTTGAAGCATGACCGAGGAAGACTCTTCGTTGACCGAGAGGTGGCTCTGGGTAGGCTAGCTCCGAACATGTGAAGATTGGCTCGGGCCAAATTGGATAAGAAGTCTTTGAAATGCTCTCGGTGGTCAGAATTAAGTAACACGTGGTCTGGCTCCTCGGTTGGTTGGCAATGGCTCGTAAGTGCACGCGGCTTGTTCAAAATGGTGCCCGAGTGGATAATGTTCCGGACATCAGGGGATTCACTCGGGCCATTTTGAATTGAAGACTGTTTGACCTTTGGTTGACTTGAGAAGAGGCGGGCGCGAAGTCATTTGAATTTAAATCATCGGATGGCAGATGATGGCTCGTGGGTGCTCGTGGCTCGTTCAAATCGTCGACCGGGGTTGACCGTCTTCCGTGTACTTCGGGATTCGCTCAGGCCAAATTCAAACACAGCTCCCAGATGGCTTTAAAACGTCCAGATACATGCACGGGCAGACCAGATTTGAAAAAGAATCTCCTACGGTTGCCGATGGTCAGAAGCGCGCCCGGCTTGTTGAAAATCACGACCCAAGTTTGACCTTATCTCGGACATCATGGGATCTGCGCGGGCCATCTTGATTTCAAACCTCAGGTAGAACCTAGGCTGATGGAGAGGGAAGATTCATGGCTTAATCCGGACGCGGATCTTTTCGTTTCCGTCGATGGCTCAGAGGTGTTGGCGGCAACTTCAAAAATGCCGGCCGGGCATTGACCTATCCCGGACAATGAGGGATCAGCGCAGGCCATTTTGAAATTTGATTGTCGGATACTGCTCCATGAATCTGGACATTCTGAACTTGGTCTCTTTTGATTGAAAATCTCGAATTTCCTGCTGGTGGTTCGGTGAACAATCTTCGGGCGCCCGCGGGCGTATTCAAATGTTGGCCGGTTGAACTCCTCTCCGAATATCACGGGATTTGTCCGTGCCATTTTGAAAAGGGGTTCTATGGCCATCACGTGTTGTCCGAAAGTAGACAGTGGCACGATCAATTCAGCTGCAAAGCCTTGATTGTCCATGGATGTCTTCATGTTGGCGCCTCGAGTGTCCATGCTTCGGACACCGAATAATCTGCGTGTGCTAATCCAGAACTTGTCCTTTCCTTGACCAAATAATCGGGTTTCTTGAGATTTAAAGTCAAGTTGCCGATGGGTTTTGGTCAAGGTCTCTTAGTTGACCAAAGGTTGACCATGTCTTGACCGAGGCTTGACCAAGGTGCGGCTATGGTGGGCTTCCTTCGGCTGACCGTGCATTTTTCTTCTTTGGGCTTTCTTGCCTTCCTTCTCTAAGTCTTTATTTGCTTAAATGAACTAATGTGGACGAGCTCCGCAGTGGGCCGAGGAGTTGGTTCTCGTGGGAGGACACGAGATCCGAGAGGATCGGGCCGTGCGTTCTCTCACGTCGGCCACTTATTTCGTATGGGCCAAGATTCTAATGAATCTCGGCCACGTCGACGGCCTTTAGTCCACTGGTCGTCGAGGGGTGGTCGGTAGGTGGGCCGGTGGACACTTTGGGGCTGGGAATGGCCGAACACCAAGTGATGGAATTCTTGGGCCGTTCCCGATCATATTTTGAAGGAGTTTCCGAGGCCAAGTTACCTGCAAAACGAGGAACTATGTTTGTAAAATCATTTGGTCTCGTCGGGTTTGCCGAGGCTAGATCCATGGTGTGTTTCGGTTGCACATGAGGCGCACCGTTGGTCGAAAGAATGCGCGTACGCAGGGCTCGGATTGGTGGTGCTTGCGGCAAACAGGAAAATGGCTCGTGCAAAGTGTAGATTTGGGTTGCGGAAGCGTTTTGTGATGGGAATGATGGGGAATGGTCGTATGAAAAGTGGAATGGCTTGAGTAAATAATGGAATGACTCAGATGATGGAAAAAGGGTGATCGCTCCGGTGGAGTGGGTGGACTCTTTAGAGTTTTTGGGTATAGATGGATGGGCAATTCCGAACGCTTGAGCAATCAAAGTGTTCTCCTTGGTAGACCTCGCCCGCACTCAGATGTGATGCACCGATCGTACTTGCAAAGGGTTGACCTTCTCGATCGGATATTATGCACCGGAGAAGTATACATCGGAGAGAGCTTCAAACCTTTCGGGAAGAATGTGCAATGCATAATTTTTCTCTAAAAATTCACTCTATCTCATTCAAGTGCAAGTGTTACACTTAAATAGCAAAAACGTAAAAGATAAAAAGCTAAGAAAGATAAATTAAGCCCTTGGATGACTTGAGCGCCTAAGGTTGCTTCGGAAGGTCTCCGGTTGACTTTAGGCTCCATTCATGAAGATTGGCACAGTTGGTTTTGCGTCTTGACCAAAGGTGACCGTGGTTGTCCGAGAGGTGGCACCGTTTGTAATAATCTTCGAGCCATGAAAGATTGGCTCTTGTTAATTTGGATCCGGGGCTTCTAAAAGTCTCCCGGTGGTCAACATAAAGTGTCACGTGGTCTGGTTCCTCGGTTGTTCGACAATGGTTCATGAATGTGCGCAGGCGACTTGAAAAAGACAAAACTGGTGGTTGATCTGATCTCGGATATGGTGGGATCCATGAGGATATTGTGCAAAGTTGTTGCTCGAAGATCCTCTGAAGATTCAACAAATTGATGGATTTTATGGATGAAAATCCCTTGTGGCTCGCCGGTTGTTGGTGAACGGTCTTGTGTGCGCTTATCTCCATGTCATCACGAGATTTGCCCATGCCATTTTGAAAAGGTTGTTGTCCAACGATCCTCCTACAAATATGGCAACTTTAGCACGGATTCTTTTGATGAAAATCTCCGTTGTTTCACCGGTGGCTCGATGGGCGGTTTTTGTGCGCCCGGATGGATCTTCTCCGGACATCTTGAGATTTATTCGTGTCAAACTCAAACCTTATCTTTTCCTTGACCAAATAACCAGATTACTTAAAGATTTAAGTAAAGTGGCCGATGTAATTTAGTCAAGGTCTTCTAGTGGGCCGAGGCTTGACCGTGGGCCGGTCAATATTCGGCCGAGGTGGTCCTTCGTGGGCCTGCGCCTATAGACTGTGCGTTCCTCTTCTTGGGCTGTCTTCTCTTCCTTTACTAAGGCTAATTTTTTACACGAAAATGGAATGGTGGTTGGGTTGGTTAAGGAGAAATGGAGAAATAAAGAGGGGGAAATGGGAGAGGTTGATTTGGGTGAAGGAAACACAGGGTTAAATGTTTCCAGCTAGATCTCCGGCGGCCTATGGAGTTATAAACTGAAATTTTGAGGGAAGGTAGATGGAGATGACTGAGTTTGTGGGTCGAAATTTCACAGTAAATGGACAAGGGATTCGGAAGATATGAAGAAAATGGCTAGAGTGCTCAAAAGAGCTCTCGGGAAAGGAATATCGGAAAGTGGTAAACGGAGGGATAAACCCGAACGGAGGAGAAGCTTTGGGGTTCACACCCTTACCTTGGATTCCACTCGAACGTCGTTGAAGGAGTGTGGTATGGCTTAGCTAACCCAAGCTTGAATGGCAGCCAAAACAGGAGTGGAGCTCTCGGTGGTCTCCGGATGTAACTCACCGGAAAACCCGAGTCTTGGAGGAGGAGAAACCACCAAGAAAATGAGATGCAAAATGCAATCTTTAATTTCAAACTTCACTGCCTTACAACTGAGCTCAAAGTGAGCCTAAAATCATCCCTAATTTCGGGGGCTAAGGCTCCCGAAATGATTCAAAATCTGCTTTACCCGAAAAGGCAAAACAAAGGAGAAAAACAGCTAGGTGGTCCTCCTAGAAGTTACCCGAAAAGGAGGCACCAAGGCTGACCATGGTCCCCC